>JADBJO010000302.1:811475-815994 GCA_016801955.1 Conus betulinus
TTCTTCTCCAGTCGATCAGTCAGCATCTTCTTCAGTTCATCAGTCATCGATCTCGTGTTCTGTTCTCCTTCTCCAGTCCATTACAAACAGCAATCTTAAGTTCTCCTGTCCTCCTTCAGTCCATCAATCATCAGTCCCACATTGCCCATGATTCGTCAATCTCCGTTCTTCTTATCGCTTCTAGTCCACCAATCTCTTTCACGTTTCTTTCTTCTCTGGGCATCCATCACCCGTTTTCACATGTTACTCTGGACGATTCTACATTATACTTGCGTTAATCTAACATCAGTTATTCATTACATTAACGTTATTGTCTTTTCACGTTGTTCATTCATTTTTTTCCCCTCTCTTCTCTCTTTTCATTCGGTCGATTACGCATTTCTCATGAGAAACTCTCTTCATCCCATGCACGTTTTGAGGTCAACTATATTTTCATGTCCATCATTTATCACATTCACGTTCTTCTTCTGTTGTTGTTCATCAATCTCATGTTTTCAGCTCGTCCATCAAGCTGTAATTGAATATTCTATTCTTCTCATATGTCAGTCATCAATCTTTCCCTCGTGACCGTCCGTTGTTGGTCATTCTCGCGTTTTTCTCTTTCTCGTTCATCATTGTCATGTTCTCTTCTGATTCCGTCATTCATTCATCATTCTTGTGTTCTACTCCAATCCATCAGTCATCATTCTAAGTTCTTCTCCAGTTAATCATTAATCTTTATGTTCTCCTCTAGCTCATCATTATTCTGCGTTTTCACGTTCTCTTCTTGTCAATAATCATTCTCACGTTCTTCTCCTGTTCTTCATTCATCATTTTCACACGTTTCCCTCAGTCAAACGGTCATCATCGATACGAACTCTTCCAGTCCATCAGTCGACATTCTTATTCTTGTCGCCCATTATTGTTTTTCTCTTGACCAGTTTGACATTCATCGTTTTCACGTTTTTCACTGGTCCAACATTTATCATTCTCACAATCGTGTCCCTTCCAACGTTCATCATTGTCACATTCTACTCTGTCCAATATTCATCATTCTCACGGTTTCCTCCTGTCCAAGATTACCGATTTAAAGTTTTCCTCTTGTTCAACATTCACCATTCTTCTGTTCTCTCCCGTCCAACAGTCAACATTTTCGTTTTCGTTTCTAGTCCAGCATTTATCATTCTCAGGCGTTCCTCCTGTCAACATTCATACATACATAAAGTCATCATTATCACCTTCCCCTCCGTCCAACATTCATCATTCTCACATCTCCCCCCCCCCCCCCCCCCCTCCAATATTCACCATGCTTACGTCATTCTCCTTTATCCCCATTTTCAAACGCCATTATCACGCTCTGCTCTTCTGATATCCCGTCTGTCATTAATCATTCTAAGGTCCCCTCTCCCCCGTTGCCCCACCCCCCACCCCCTCTTGTCGAACATCCAGTTTCTCAAAGTCAAACTTATAAAATTCCCATTTTTTCCGCAATGCAACACTCGCCTATATCACGTCGTCATCCTCTTTCATCCCGTCGGGTCGTTCACTATTCTGACATTTCTGATTTCGTACTTCATTTGTCACCCTCACGTTTCTCTCCCCTCATCGCGTCCACTATGTATTGTTCTTTCGTTCCCCTCTCACTACATCCATTCGATCCTTTATTCTGAAGATGTTCTATTTTCATGAACAACAACATTCTCGTGCTCTCCTGTCTTCTCTTCTTTGTATTCAGTTCTCCATTTATCATTATCGCCTTTTCTTTTCTCTGTCTGAAATGTTCATTGTTCCCTCGTTTCCTTTTTCTCACGCTGTCCACCATTGGACCATTCTTACCCTTTCATTTCTTCGCTCATCGTTCTTACTCTCCTGTCTTCTCTTCCTTCTTATCCCATCCTTCATTATTCTCCTTTTTTGTACAGTGTTCATATTTCCACATTTTTTCTTTCCTCCTGTCCGCTACACATCATCACATGTTCTTCTTTCATATATATTGGTCATTATTCTTACATTGTCTTCTTCACCTCTCTTTGGTGGACATAATGCTCTCTTCTTAACCCATTCATCATTCTCACAGTTTTATTATGTCTAGCTCATCTCATGTTTTCTCACGTCGGTCCTTTATCAGAATCGAGTTCTTTTTCTTTTCTCCCAGTCATTTATGCGTCGTTCTCGATTTATGTTCTCAACTGTCTTTCTTTGTTCTAAGACGTATCTTTCTCTCGTTCTTGTTTTGTCCATAACTTTCCTTCTGTTGTATTTGGTCGTTCTCACGTTCACTTTTTCTCGAATCTTTCATCATTCATCATTCCCAAGTTCTAGTCCAGTCGGTCATTCATCTTTTTTCACGTTCTATCGTCAGTCAATCATCATTTTCATGATTTCCTACCCTCATTATGTCTGTCATTCAGATTTCTCACTTCTGTTTTTCTCCATTCGTCATATTCACGTTCTTCGTCTCTTCTATCAGCCATCATGCGTTATTCTATGCACTCGCCTCTTCTCCTTCGGCTTATCTTGCCTATCATTAATATTTCCACGTTGCGACTCTTATCCCGTTCCTCATGGGAATTTCTTGCATTCTCCTCGGGTCCATCATTCATATTTTAGCGCTGTTCTATGCTCATCTGACGTTTTTTCTCGTCTCAGTGCGTCCACTATTCATTATTATTATTTTATATTATCGATCCCTTCCTGTCACATCCCCGTCATTGAATTGTTCTGACAATATCCAATGTCTATACAATCCATCGTTCTCACCCTCTTTTTCCCTGCTGCTTTCTTCCCGTTCCCCATGCATCATTCCCACCTTCGTTCTCCTTTGATAATGTGAAACATTCATCATTCTGTTGTTTCGTTTCTATTTCTTTACATTGCTAGATCGTTATCACACTCTCCAATGTTCATATAATCCACCTTTTGAATGCTTCTCTCTTGTTTTCCTTCTCAACTCCCATCTCAGGTCGTTCTTACTTTATTCTCGCGTCCACCATTCGTCATTATCACGTTATTCTCCTTTCCTCTCGTTCACCAATATTGATTTCTCTTCTGATCCCACCTGTCATCCCTAATTCTTACATTATCATTTTGTTGACCATTCTTCAGTCACACGTTCTCCTTATGCCAGTTCTTCATTATTCTGAAGTTCAACTTTCAACACTTTCAGCGCTCGTAAGGGATTCTCAGAGAACATTTTTTGTCGTCAAACCTTGCGTCTGATGTCAAATGTTTACAGAGAGAGAGAGAGAGAGAGAGAGAGAGAGAGAGAGAGAGAGAGAGAGAGAGAGCAGATATTTATCAAGGTAAAACGATCTTCGATTAGACTACTATGAGGACCTGAATGAGAATCTGACGTTCCTCTCTTTGGATATAAAAGTGCTGGTGGTATTGATGATATTTTACTTAAGTTGCCAAACTATCTGGCTGTGAGTTGGAAGAAATAACTGTATTCATTTTACAAGAAATTCTGGTGAAATAGAACCATGTCTTAAAAATCTAGAAGGAGTCGGTGTAATACCTATTCCAAAACAAGGCGAACCTGTGTCTGCAAGTGTTAGCAACATAAAGTCGCCGCTCGAAAAAAAAAAAAAAAATGAGGAGATGGGTGAAAACAAAATTTTAACCAAAATTATAGTCCGAGTAGGTCAAGCGGTGTAAGAAAAGGCACGTGAACACAAACAGGCAATCAGCTAAACGAAAAAGAGGATAGCAACATTTAAAAAAAAATTATGATGGAGACCAGAAAACTGAAAAATCATGTTCGAAAACTCGGTAATTCCCATTATATACCTTCCTGAACTCGCCAATCTCAGATGCCTACCTTCTGTCTGCCTTCCGCTTTGCTATCAGCTCTTTTGGCAGGACATCTCATTTGGGATCAGTAACACGGAACTCCCTGATGCTATACCTTTAAGAAATTCAGTCACTAGTGACTTTAGAAAAAGATCTGAAAATGTACCTTTTCGGAAAACGCTAGAGTATTAGACTGTTCTGTTTCTCTCTCTCTCTCTCTCTCTCTCTCTCTCTCTCTCTCTCTCTCTCTCTCTCTGTGTGTGTGTGTGTGTGTGTGTGTGTGTGTGTGTGTGTGTGTGCGCGCGCAGGCGCGCAAGCGTTTACACACGCACAACAAATGTACACACTGACACAGACACAAACACACGTAGACGTGCAGTTTATTTCTATTAAAACGCGCCAGCGGTGTGTGTGTGTGTGTGTGTGTGTGTGTGTGTGTGTGTGTGTGTGTGTGTGTGTGAAAGAGAGAGAGAGAGAGAGAGAGAGAGAGAGAGAGAGAGAGAGAGAGGGGCGGAGGCGAGAATGGATACATGAATGTCGGTTATAGCCTATCAACATGTTTGGAACTGCAACAAAAAGAACAAAAAGTGTTTGGAAATTGAAAAGAGACATCTTTGTCAAGCTGTGTTGACTGATTGGGTGACATTGCCAGTCTCCGCATCGCCTTCGGTGGCATTTTTTCTCACAGCCGATGGCATGATACGTAGACTACACTGCGTGTATGGAGCCAACATTTGCCGTGAAGCTA
>JADBJO010000303.1:0-26251 GCA_016801955.1 Conus betulinus
TGTCCCACTGCACTTGCGTTACCCCCTATTGGCATCCAGTTCTCTGTTGTCCCACTGCACTTGCGTTACCCCCTATTGGTCATTCCAGTTCTCTGTTGTCCCACTGCACTTGCATTTACCCCCTATTGGTCATTAAGTTCTCTGTTGTCCCACTGCACTTGCATTACCCCCTATTGGTCATTAAGTTCTCTGTTGTCCCACTGCACTTGCATTACCCCCTATTGGTCATTAAGTTCTCTGTTGTCCCACTGCACTTGCATTACCCCCTATTTGTCATTCCAGTTCTCTGTTGCCCCACTGCACTTGCATTACCCCCTATTTGTCATTCCAGTTCTCTGTTGCCCCACTGCACTTGCATTACCCCCTATTTGTCATTCCCAGTTCTCTGTTGCCCCACTGCACTTGCATTACCCCCCTATTTGTCATTCCAGTTTCTCTGTGTCCCCCACTGCACTTGCATTACCCCCTATTTGTCATTCCAGTTCTCTGTTGCCCCACTGCAGCCTTGGCACCGGCAATCCACAGGGAGCTGCCAGTGTCAAGTCATCATGAAGCACCTACCTGAGAAGACACTGTGCTGCTTCTGAGCCATTTCCATGTGTGTTCATTGTGTCGATAGTGACACGGTGTCCAACATAAACACTGTGCTGCTTCTGAGCCATTTCCATGGTGTTCATTGTGTTCATAGTGACACGGTGTCAGACATAATCACTTGCTGCTTCTGAGCCATTTCCATGGTGTTCATTGTGTCGATAGTGACACGGTGTCAGACATAAAACACTGTGCTGCTTCTGAGCCATTTCCATGGTGTTCATTGTGTCGATAGTGACACGGTGTCCAACATAAACACTGCTGCTTCTGAGCCATTTCCATGGTGTTCATTGTGTCGATAGTGACATGGTGTCAGACATTAACACTGTGCTGCTTCTAAGCCATTTCCATGGTGTTCAATGTGTCGATAGTGACACGGTGTCCAACATAAACACTGCTGCTTCTGAGCCATTTCCATGGTGTTCATTGTGTCCATAGTGACACAGTGTCAGACATAACACTGTGCTGCTTCTAAGCCATTTCCATGGTGTTCAATGTGTCGATAGTGACACGGTGTCCAACATAAACACTGCTGCTTCTGAGCCATTTCCATGGTGTTCATTGTGTTCATAGTGACACGGTGTCAGACATAATCACTTGCTGCTTCTGAGCCATTTCCATGGTGTTCATTGTGTCGATAGTGACACGGTGTCCAACATAAACACTGCTGCTTCTGAGCCATTTCCATGGTGTTCATTGTGTCGATAGTGACACGGTGTCCAACATAAACACTGCTGCTTCTGAGCCATTTCCATGGTGTTCAATGTGTCGATAGTGACACGGTGTCCAACATAAACACTGCTGCTTCTGAGCCATTTCCATGGTGTTCAATGTGTCGATAGTGACACGGTGTCCAACATAAACACTGCTGCTTCTGAGCCATTTCCATGGTGTTCATTGTGTCCATAGTGACACGGTGTCCAACATAAACACTGCTGCTTCTGAGCCATTTCCATGGTGTTCATTGTGTCCATAGTGACACGGTGTCCAACATAAACACTGCTGCTTCTGAGCCATTTCCATGGGTGTTCATTGTGTCCATAGTGACACAGTGTCAGACATAAGCACTTGGCAGCTGACTTCGTGGAAACCTTGGTCAGAGATATCCCACCTGTGTGAATCTGAGTTCCTGAAAGTAGCAAACATCGGCCATCTGGGTCAAAGTTTTACAGTAGAACGATTTTAAAGCAATTTTCAGCGCATTTTTATAATTTTTTTTGTGTTAATGAGAATCTCTGTGTGTGCACTTGTGTGTGTGTGTGTGTGTGTGTGTGTAGAGGGGGAGAGAGAGTTTGTCAACGAGGTGACAGCCCTGACACAGCCTTGGTCAGCTGGGTTGTAAGCAGCATGAAGTGAAGTGGAGCTGGCCATGTAGAAGACAGCCCCTGTCAAGAGGACACGACCTATCAGGACACTGGCTGCCGCAGGCCCTCTGCCTAAGGTGTGCTGGATTATCAAACGCCACCCACAGGATCCCAAGATGTCTGTATACGGATTCCTACCTGGCCAGGTGGAGTAAATCATCTGCGCAGTCTACTTTCATGAACTTGCACTGCGTTGTGCCACTACAATATTTTGTCATGCGAATTGTGGGAAGTGTCTGGACTTCACTCGAGTCTCTTGAGCAGTTGTTCTGGAAATCTCACTACTGCCATTGTCACTGGAACCTTTTCCTTCCTGTCCTGAGGACACTGGTTGGCGTGGCATGGACATCACCCAGGCGGTAGAGAGATCACGTCTCAGCAGCATCTGGCCAACAGGAGCAATGTGGAGCCTTTCTATGGCTGTTGTCTGATGACTCCTCAACTGAACCGGGCAGTGAAGAAGACTTGAGTTGTAGATCTCTCATCAACCATGTTGGTAACATCTTTCAGTTTCCTTAGCGTCTTGATGAACTACTTGTCTACAGATGTAACTACGATTGTCTTCGCGGCCCAGGAATCTTCTTTGAACTTGTCTGTAACTCTGCCAGCTGTGTTTCGTTTTCCAGAAAAAGTCCCCCCCCCCACCCCCCCCCACCCCCAGATTTTGGTGAAACCTCAGACGGTATTGTTGATTTTAATCGGAAATGTTGTCTGGCTGAACGGTGTGTTAACTTCGCCCCCTGAAGTGCTTGTTGAGAAGGGTGTAACATGCTGATTTGCGTTGAAAATGCCCACTTTTTTTTTTTTTTTTTTCTTTTTTTTTTTTTGCTGTCCCAGCCTCTGCGCCACCTCATAGGCAGTGCACCCACGCCGCTCATTCCGACACCCTGTCCACAGCCACAGCCCGCTGGTCCCGCCGCAGCCCCGGCACCGGCAATCCACAGGGAGCAGTCAATGTCAAGTCGTCCAGAGGCAACCCACCGGAGGAGACACTGCACTGCTGCCCGAGTCACTTTGGTGGTGTTCAGTGGCGCCTGTTCTGATCTAACATACGCAGGACACCACCTACTAAGCCCCCTACTAACGACAATAATTGCTTAGTCGCGAACCGAAAACGCCCACTTCCCTAGACTGTTGTGGATGGGCCCCAGAAACTCTCTAGCATAGTCCTCTCCCCTTCGCTTTGTTTTGTCTGATTCGCCGTCTTGGATCAGTTGAGGATCGTAACATAGCTATAAATCCTTTGCTTGAATGACGGCCACTTTGATCTTCTGTCATACGGAAAGTCTTTCGGCAATTCGCGGGCAGGAATGGAGTTCCCCCTTTGTCCAAAATACGCTCCTTGACAGAATTCACGCCAGTGCGACCATCCAGGCTGAAGTAACATGTCAACTGACTGCGGCCAGAGTGATAATCACAGCCACCACTGCGCTAAGATATCTGGTCTTGCACGACCCCGATCTCTGGCACCTTCTTGATGCTTTAGTTCCTCTCAGGGGGGGGGGGGGGGGGGGGGGGGGGGAGTAAGGAGGGGGGTATGGTATCGGGAAGAGGGGGGAGAAAAAACAGACAGATGGATGAAGTGATCACATCCTGCAACGGTGCTCTCGTTCCTGACTCGACTCGGCGTACAGACTAGTGGTAAAAATGACTCCAGAGAATTCCCGGCGTTTATGACAAGACGGCAGTGGTCACCTGTGGAATCGGGAGAACGGGCCCTTGGCAGTTGAGGCTTGGTGCCAGTCTCGTGGCGTCCAGTACTCTGGCTTGCAGGGGAGACTGTTGACAGTGACCTCTGGCTTGTAGGGGAGACTGTTGACAGTGACCTCTGGCTTGTAGGGGAGGCTGTTGACAGTGACCTATGGCTTGCAGGGGAGACTGTTGACAGTGACCTCTGGCTTGTAGGGGAGACTGTTGACAGTGACCTCTGGCTTGCAGGGAGGACTGTTGACAGTACGGTGCTTGTAGGGGAGACTGTTGACAGTCGACAGGGGGCGTTGACAGGGACTAGTGGTGAAAATGACAGTGACTCTGGCTTGCAGGGGAGACTGTTGACAGTGACCTCTGGCTTGCAGGGGTGACTGTTGACAGTGACCCTGGCTTGTAGAATCGGGACTGTTGACAGTGACCTCTGGGCAGGGGAGACTGTTGACAGTGACCTCTGGCTTGTAGGGGAGCTGTTGACAGTACTCTGGCTTGCAGGGGGGGACAGACTGCTTGAGGGGAGTGACCTCTGGCTTGGCTTGCAGGCAGGGGGAGACTGTTGACAGTGACCTCTGGCTTGTAGGGGAGACTGTTGACAGTGACCTATGGCTTGCAGGGGAGACTGTTGACAGTGACCTCTGGCTTGCAGGGGAGACTGTTGACAGTGACCTCTGGCTTGTAGGGGAGACTGTTGACAGTGACCTCTGGCTTGCAGGGGAGACTGTTGACAGTACTTCTGGCTTGTAGGGGAGACTGTTGACAGTGACCTCTGGCTTGTAGGGGAGACTGTTGACAGTGACCTCTGGCTTGCAGGGGAGACTGTTGACAGTGACCTCTGGCTTGCAGGGGAGACTGTTGACAGTGACCTCTGGCTTGTAGGGGAGACTGTTGACAGTGACCTCTGGCTTGTAGGGGAGACTGTTGACAGTGACCTCTGGCTTGTAGGGGAGACTGTTGACAGTGACCTCTGGCTTGTAGGGGAGACTGTTGACAGTGACCTCTGGCTTGAGACTGTTGACAGAGACTTCTGCTTGTAGGGGAGACAGTGACAGTGACCTCTGGCTTGCAGGGGAGACTGTTGACAGTGACCTTGGCTTGTAGGGGAGACTGTTGACAGTACTTCTTGTAGGGGAGACTGTTGACAGTGACCTATGGCTTGCAGGGGAGACTGTTGACAGTGACCTCTGGCTTGTAGGGGAGACTGTTGACAGTGACCTCTGGCTTGTAGGGGAGACTGTTGACAGTGACCTCTGGCTTGCAGGGGAGACTGTTGACAGTACCTCTGGCTTGTAGGGGAGACTGTTGACAGTACTTCTGGCTTGTAGGGGAGACTGTTGACAGTGACCTCTGGCTTGCAGGGGAGACTGTTGACAGTACCTCTGGCTTGTAGGGGAGACTGTTGACAGTGACCTATGGCTTTGTAGGGGAGACTGTTGACAGTGACCTCTGGCTTGTAGGGGAGACTGTTGACAGTACCTCTGGCTTGTAGGGGAGACTGTTGACAGCTTGTAGGGGACCTCTGGCTTGGTAGGGGAGACTGTTGACAGTGACCTCTGGCTTGTAGGGGAGACTGTTGACAGTGACCTCTGGCTTGTAGGGGAGACTGTTGACAGCGACCTCTGGCTTGTAGGGGAGACTGTTGACAGCGACCTCTGGCTTGTAGGGGAGACTGTTGACAGTGACTCTGGCTTTGTAGGGGAGACTGTTGACAGTGACCTCTGGCTTGTAGGGGAGACTGTTGACAGCGACCTCTGGCTTGTAGGGGAGACTGTTGACAGACCTACAGCGACCTCTGGCTTGTAGGGGAGACTGTTGACAGTGACCTCTGGCTTGTAGGGGAGACTGTTGACAGTGACCTCTGGCTTGTAGGGGAGACTGTTGACAGCGACCTCTGGCTTGTAGGGAGACTGTTGACAGTGACCTCTGGCTTGTAGGGGAGACTGTTGACAGCGACTCTCTGGCTTGTAGGGGAGACTGTTGACAGTGACCTATGGCTTGTAGGGGAGACTGTTGACAGTACTTCTGGCTTGTAGGGGAGACTGTTGACAGTACTTCTGGCTTGTAGGGGAGACTGTTGACAGTGACCTCTGGCTAGGGGGGACTGTTGACAGTACTTCTGGCTTGTAGGGGAGACTGTTGACAGTACTTCTGGCTTGTAGGGGAGACTGTTGACAGTGACTGGCTTGTAGGGGAGACTGTGACAGTGACTTCTGGCTTGTAGGGGAGACTGTTGACAGTACTTCTGGCTTGTAGGGGAGACTGTTGACAGTGACCTATGGCTTGTAGGGGGAGACTGCTTTGACAGTGACCTCTGGCTTGTAGGGGAGACTGTTGACAGTACTTCTGGCTTGTAGGGGAGACTGTTGACAGTGACCTCTGGCTTGTAGGGGAGACTGTTGACAGTGACCTCTGGCTTGCTTGTAGGGGAGACTGTTGACAGTGACCTCTGGCTTGTAGGGGAGACTGTTGACAGTGACCTCTGGCTTGTAGGGGAGACTGTTGACAGTACTTCTGGCTTGTAGGGGAGACTGTTGACAGTTGACAGTTCTGGCTTGTAGGGGAGACTGTTGACAGTGACCTCTGGCTTGCAGGGGAGACTGTTGACAGTACTTCTGGCTTGTAGGGGAGACTGTTGACAGTGACCTCTGGCTTGCAGGGGAGACTGTTGACAGTGACCTCTGGCTTGCAGGGGAGACTGTTGACAGTACTTCTGGCTTGTAGGGGAGACTGTTGACAGTGACGTCTGGCTTGTAGGGGAGACTGTTGACAGCGACCTCTGGCTTGTAGGGGAGACTGTTGACAGTGACCTATGGCTTGCAGGGGAGACTGTTGACAGTACTTCTGGCTTGTAGGGGAGACTGTTGACAGTGACCTCTGGCTTGTAGGGGAGACTGTTGACAGTACTTCTGGCTTGTAGGGGGGAGACTATTGACAGTACTTCTGGCTTGTAGGGGAGACTGTTGACAGTACTTCTGGCTTGTAGGGGAGACTGTTGACAGTGACCTATGGCATGTAGGGGAGACTGTTGACAGTGACCTCTGGCTTGTAGGGGAGACTGTTGACAGTGACCTCTGGCTTGTAGGGGAGACTGTTGACAGTGACCTCTGGCTTGCAGGGGAGACTGTGACAGCGACCTCTGGCTTGTAGGGGAGACAGTTGACAGTGACCTCTGGCTTGTAGGGGAGACTGTTGACACCGACCTCTGGCTTGTAGGGGAGACTGTTGACAGTGACCTCTGGCTTGTAGGGGAGACTGTTGACAGTGACCTCTGGCTTGTAGGGGAGACTGTTGACAGTGACCTCTGGCTTGTAGGGGAGACTGTTGACAGTGACCTATGGCTTGCAGGGGAGACTGTTGACAGTACTTCTGGCTTGTAGGGGAGACTGTTGACAGCGACCTCTGGCTTGCAGGGGAGACTGTTGACAGTACTTCTGGCTTGTAGGGGAGACTGTTGACAGTGACCTCTGGCTTGCAGGGGAGACTGTTGACAGCGACCTCTGGCTTGTAGGGGAGACTGTTGACAGCGACCTCTGGCTTGCAGGGGAGACTGTTGACAGTGACCTCTGGCTTGTAGGGGAGACTGTTGACAGCGACCTCAGGCTTGTAGGGGAGACTGTTGACAGTGACCTCTGGCTTGTAGGGGAGACTGTTGACAGTGACCTCTGGCTTGTAGGGGAGACTGTTGACAGTGACCTCTGGCTTGTAGGGGAGACTGTTGACAGTACTTCTGGCTTGTAGGGGAGACTGTTGACAGCGACCTCTGGCTTGTAGGGGGAGACTGTTGACAGTGACCTCTGGCTTGTAGGGGAGACTGTTGACAGTGACCTCTGGCTTGTAGGGGAGACTGTTGAGAGTGACCTCTGGCTTGTAGGGGAGACTGTTGACAGTACTTCTGGCTTGTTGGGGAGACTGTTGACAGTACTTCTGGCTTGTAGGGGAGACTGTTGACAGTACTTCTGGCTTGCAGGGGAGACTGTTGACAGTACTTCTGGCTTGTAGGGGAGACTGTTGACAGTACTTCTGGCTTGCAGGGGAGACTGTTGACAGTACTTCTGGCTTGTAGGGGAGACTGTTGACAGTACTTCTGGCTTGTAGGGGAGACTGTTGACAGTGACCTCTGGCTTGTAGGGGAGACTGTTGACAGTGACCTCTGGCTTGTAGGGAGACTGTTGACAGTGACCTCTGGCTTGTAGGGGAGACTGTTGACAGTACTTCTGGCTTGCAGGGGAGACTGTTGACAGTGACCTCTGGCTTGTAGGGGAGACTGTTGACAGTGACCTATGGCTTGTAGGGGAGACTGTTGACAGTGACCTCTGGCTTGTAGGGGAGACTGTTGACAGTGACCTCTGGCTTGTAGGGGAGACTGTTGACAGTGACCTATGGCTTGCAGGGGAGACTGTTGACATACTTCTGGCTTGTAGGGGAGACTGTTGACAGTGACCTCAGGCTTGTAGGGGAGACTGTTGACAGTACTTCTGGCTTGTAGGGGAGACTGTTGACAGTGACCTATGGCATGTAGGGGAGACTGTTGACAGTGACCTCTGGCTTGTAGGGGAGACTGTTGACAGTGACCTCTGGCTTGTAGGGGAGACTGTTGACAGTGACTTCTGGCTTGTAGGGGAGACTGTTGACAGTGACCTCTGGCTTGTAGGGGAGACTGTTGACAGTGACCTATGGCTTGTAGGGGAGACTGTGACAGTGACCTCTGGCTTGTAGGGGAGACTGTTGACAGTGACCTCTGGCTTGTAGGGGAGACTGTTGACAGTGACCTATGGCTTGTAGGGGAGACTGTTGACAGCGACCTATGGCTTGTAGGGGAGACTGTTGACAGTGACCTCTGGCTTGTAGGGGAGACTGTTGACAGTGACCTCTGGCTTGTAGGGGAGACTGTTGACAGTACTTCTGGCTTGTAGGGGAGACTGTTGACAGTACTTCTGGCTTGTAGGGGAGACTGTTGACAGCGACCTCTGGCTTGTAGGGGAGACTGTTGACAGTACTTCTGGCTTGTAGGGGAGACTGTTGACAGTGACCTCTGGCTTGTAGGGGAGACTGTTGACAGTACTTCTGGCTTGTAGGGGAGACTGTTGACAGTGACTTCTGGCTGGACTGTTGACAGTGACCTCTGGCTTGTAGGGGAGACTGTTGACAGTGACCTCTGGCTTGTAGGGGAGACTGTTGACAGTGACCTCTGGCTTGTAGGGGAGACTGTTGACAGTACTTCTGGCTTGTAGGGGAGACTGTTGACAGTACTTCTGGCTTGTAGGGGAGACTGTTGACAGTGACCTCTGGCTTGCAGGGGAGACTGTTGACAGTACTTCTGGCTTGTAGGGGAGACTGTTGACAGCGACCTCTGGCTTGCAGGGGAGGACTGTTGACAGTGACCTCTGGCTTGTAGGGGAGACTGTTGACAGTGACCTCTGGCTTGTAGGGGAGACTGTTGACAGTGACTTCTGGCTTGTAGGGGAGACTGTTGACAGTGACCTCTGGCTTGTAGGGGAGACTGTTGACAGCGACCTCTGGCTTGCAGGGGAGACTGTTGACAGTACTTCTGGCTTGTAGGGGAGACTGTTGACAGCGACCTCTGGCTTGTAGGGAGACTTTGACAGTGACCTCCATTTCCAGGCCACATGCACCTTACATTGTCTCCAGCACGTCGGTGCTGGCGACTCTGGCCTGATCACGTGACTGCCAACGTGTGTCAGACTGGAAGCCAACTTAGACCAGGAGCTTGATGTGGGCCTTCATCGACGTGAGCTGGATCCGTGTCCCTGAATCTGTCGTCACTGCATCTGCAAGACAGGAACTGGGGTGGTGGGGGTGTCGTGATGACCAATTATCTATTGTTTTCATGAATCCTGACTCTACCGCAGACTTGACCAAAACTTCATTCCGGTACAACGAGGTCTCCTCCACTGTCCCTTCCCTGGAGCTTTCGGCCAGTGCTGTCCACAAAGGGATGGCTACTTTTGGCTTCAAAAAGTCATCAGGGGGTCACCTGGATCACAGAGTGGAGGACCTTCTTGAACAGCATCCTGATCGTTTCTATGACGTTGGCATCGTTGAAGGGTGTGACAATGGAAGCAATACCCGTGTTCAGATACCCGGGTAAGCATTGCTCCATTTTGAATGAAAAATGAATCACTAGACTCAAACAATGATGATATCTGTGTAGACGTGCAGTGACTATAAACTCCTCTGCCAGTCTCATGCAGTCATAAACTTCGTTTTGATGGAGATCTGTGAGGAGTGCACACAGGTGGGAATCGTTTTTAGTGTATTTGGTTGATTGGATTTTAAAAAATTTTTTAAATTTTTTATTTTATCTTTTTTGTTTCTTTTTCTTTCTTTCATGTGTGTGTGTGTGTGTGTGTGTGTGTGTGTGTGTGTGTGTGTGTGTGTGTGTGTGTGTGTGTGTGTTTTCAGTGACCATAGTGACAGTGAAACCAATATACGTCCTCGGTTGACAACACGTAGAAAGCGAACAGAACGCCGGGCATGGACAGTATAGGGGCATCTGCAGTAGTATCAAACGAGGGATGAATTACAGGAGTAGGGATGGGAATTTACAAGGCTTCCAGAACTCCCTTCCCCACTTCTTCTTCCCCAAAAAGAATAACTAACACTCCTCCTTCCCCTAAAAGAATACTCAACACTCCTCCTAAAAGAATAACTAACACCCCTTCTCTCCTAAAAGAAGAGCTACCACTCCTTCTCCTCCTAAAAGAATACCCAACAAACTTTCTAAAAGAAGAACTAACACTCCTCCTCCTAAAAGAAGAACTAACACTCCTCCACAAGAAGAACTAACACTCCTCCTAAAAGGATAACTAACACTCCTTATCCGCTTTAAAAGGATAACTAACACTCCTTGTCCGCTTGAAAGGATAATAACTAACACTCCTTAGCCGCTTAAAAGGATAACTAACTAACACCTTATCCGCTTGAAAGGATAACTAACACTCCTTATGCGCTTAAAAGGATAACTAACACTCCTTAGCCGCTTAAAAGGATAACTAACACTCCTTAGCCGCTTGAAAAGATAACTAACACTCCTTATGCGCTTAAAAAGATAACTGACACTCCTTATCCGCTTAAAAGGATAACTAACACTCCTTATCCGCTTGAAAGGATAACTAACACTCCTTATCCGCTTGAAAGGATAACTAACACTCCTTATCCGCTTGAAAGGATAATTAACACTCCTTATCCGCTTAAAAGGATAACTAAACTCCTTATGCGTTTAAAAGGATAACTAACATTCCTTATCCGCTTAAAAGGATAACTAACACTCCTTATCCGCTTAAAAGGATAACTAAAAGAAATGTCCTGTCCTAGCTGCCTTGATGCCGGCACTGATCGTCAGTTACCTGTCGGCTTTGTGCCAAAGGGTGACATGATCAGGGTGCGTTACTTCATGGTTTAACGTCCACAGGCGATACTGCAGGCAAGCTAACTACCCCCTCCCTGAGCGGGTGGAGAACCTGTCTTACACTGCACATCACCACCTGAACGACAGCACGTCGAGTTCCACACCCCTGCCCTGACGCCTTGCCCTTACATGTACACTACACCCACACCACCTGAACGACAACCATACACTACACCACACCACCTGAACGACAACATACACTACACCACACCACCTGAACGACAACATACACTACACATCACCACCTGAACGACAACAACACTACACCACACCACCCTGAACGACAACATACACTACACCACACCACCTGAACGACAACATACACTACACCACACCACCTGAACGACAACATACACTACAC
The DNA here is from genome assembly GCA_016801955.1 of Conus betulinus. Taxonomy (NCBI): domain Eukaryota; kingdom Metazoa; phylum Mollusca; class Gastropoda; order Neogastropoda; family Conidae; genus Conus; species Conus betulinus. Next base: position 11,450 of record JADBJO010000303.1, read on the forward strand.
CACACCACCTGAACGACAACATACACTACACACCACACCACCTGAACGACAACAACATACACACACACCACCTGAACGACAACACACTACACCACCTGAACGACAACGACACTACACTACACTACACATCACACCACCTGAACGACAACATACACTACACCACACCACCTGAACGACAACATACACTACACACACCACCTACCAACGACAACATACACCTGAACGACAACATACACTACATCACACCACCTGAACGACAACATACAACATCACACCACCTGAACGACAACATACACTACACACACACCACCTGAACGACAACATACACTACAACACACCACCTGAACGACAACATACACTACATCACACCACCTGAACGACAACATACACTACACCACACCACCTGAACGACAACATACACTACACCACACCACCTGAACGACAACATACACTACACCACACCACCTGAACGACACACATACACTACACCACACCACCTGAACGACAACATACACTACACACCACACCACCTGAACGACAACATCACTACACACACCACCTGAACGACAACATACACTACACCACACCACCTGAACGACAAACATACACATACACCACACCACACGACAACATACACTACACCACCTGAACGACAACATACACATACACCACACAACATACACTACACACACCACCTGAAACGACAACATACACTACAACGACACCACCTGAACGAACGACAACATACACTACACACACACCACCCTGAACGACAACATACACTACACCACACCACTGAACGACAACATACACTACACCACACCACCTGAACGACAACATACTACACATCACCACACGACAACATACATCACCACCTGAACGACAACATACACAACATACACTACATACATACACACACCACCTGAACGACAACATACACACACATACTGAACGACAACATACACTACACCACACCACCTGAACGACAACATACACTACACATACACTACAACATACACTACACCACCTCTGAACGACAACATACACTACACATCACCACCTGAACGACAACATACACTACACACACACCTGAACGACAACATACACTACACCACACCACCTGAACGACAACATACAACATCACCACCTGAACGACAACACACTACACCATCTGAACGACAACATACACTACACATCACCACCTGAACGACAACATACACCACATCACCACCTGAACGACAACATACACTACACATCACCCCCTGAACGACAACACATACACTACACACACACACTGAACGACAACATACACTACACATTACCATCTGAACAACAACACATACATACACATACCCCCCCCCCCCCCCCCCCCTCCCCCCGCCCCTTCCACACACACACACACTCACACGTCCTCATCCTCTCGGTAATCAACGTCTCGGGCTAGTTCCGCTAGCACCTATCCCACCTCTCACTGTATCCTTACACCTTGTGCACTGGTTGACCGACAAGGAACTGGGCAGCCTGTGGAACAATCAAATCCTCCCCACCCCTCACCTCCCTCACCACTCCCCGCCGCCTCCCCCCCCCTCCTACTACATCCGCTTCTTTCACCCCACAAACAAGCTTATCCATGTTTGTTTCCATGTCGCCTCAAGTGGCAAGTCATGATTGTTATCGTCCGGCTGACCAAGAGGCCATACCGGGGCTGCTAACCCGTTTAATAAATCAGGTAATGTTTATGGCCCAGCTGACCACAGAGGCCATACCAGGGCTGCTAACCCGTTTAATAAACCAGGTAATGTTTATGGCCCAGCTGACCACAGAGGCCATACCGGGGTTGCTAACCCGTTTAATAAACCAGGTAATGTTTATGGCCCAGCTGACCACAGAGGCCATACCAGGGCTGCTAACCCGTTTAATAAATCAGGTAATGTTTATGGCCCAGCTGACCACAGAGGCTATACTGGGGCTGCTAACCCATTTAATAAACCAGGTAATGTTTATAGCCCGGCTGACCACAGAGGCTATACTTGGGCTGCTAGCCCGTTTAATAAACCAGGTAATGTTTATAGCCCGGCTGACCACAGAGACTATACCAGGGCTGCCGTTAATAAACCAGGTAATGTTTATAGCCCGGCTGACCACAGAGGCTATACATGGGCTGCTAGCCCGTTTAATAAACCTGGTAATGTTTATAGCCCGGCTGACCAAGAGACTATACATGGGCTGCTAGCCCGTTTAATAAACCAGGTAATGTTTATAGCCCGGCTGACCAAGAGACTATACATGGGCTGCTAGCCCGTTTAATAAACCTGGTAATGTTTATAGCCCGGCTGACCAAGAGGCCCTACCAGGGTTGCTAGCCCATTTAATAAACCAGGTAATGTTTATAGCCCGGCTGACCAAGAGGCCCTACCAGGGCTGCTAGCCCATTTAATAAACCAGGTAATGTTTATAGCCCGGCTGACGAAAGGGCCACACCGGGGCTGCTAGCCCCTTTAATAAACCAGGTAATGTTTATAGCCCGGCTGACCAAGAGTCTATACCGGGGCTGCTAGCCCCTTTAATAAACCAGGTAATGTTTATAGCCCGGCTGACCAAGAGTCTATACCGGGGCTGCTAGCCCCTTTAATAAACCAGGTAATGTTTTATAGCCCGGCTGACCAAGACTCTACACCGGGGCTGCTAGCCCCTTTAATAAACCAGGTAATGTTTATAGCCCGGCTGACCAAGAGTCTATACCGGGGCTGCTAGCCCCTTTAATAACCAGGTAATGTTTATAGCCCGGCTGACCAAGAGTCTATACCGGGGCTGCTAGTCTTTTTAATAAACCAGGTAATGTTTATAGCTATTGTTTACAGCCTGGCTGACCACTAGAAACCATCTTCAGGCTTCTAATTCGTCAAAATCAAATTCCTACAAAGTTTTTTTTTTTTTCAAATCGTCAAAGCAGTTTCTAAAACACGCAAACATTGCTATATGCAATCATTCTTTCAATCGTGTACAGTTCATTTATCTCTGTCTGGAATTCAGTAATTACATCAGACAGAACGTATCTGAATGTTCGTGTCCACTGTAAAGTGTTCATATAGGACATTATGTAAGTCCCAAGCTTATAAGAACGTACAGTGTATTTGAGTGGTACATACGAGAAGATATGTGGCCTGCGTGTGATCCACATAAAACTCTTTCTCCCTTACGGCGACCATGACAGACGGTAAAAACTCAAAGTTTAGACGGATTTAAGAAGAGTTTGTTATCTATCTGTGTATTTTAGTCCTCTTGCCAAAGCGATCTTTAACGTAAATCTGAGCTTTGGGTTTCAGACCATTAAAAAACTGCACTACATATAAGTTTCAAAATCTTAAGACTTGGCCAAGGCAAGTTTTGAACTTAAAAAGATCGGCCGAAAACCCACGTTTTTCATCGAACATGTCCAGCTCTGATCAAATGAGAAAAAAAAAATACTGGTTTCCCTTGAAACACTACAAATCTCACCATGTGGGATATCTTGAAACGAAGCCTTCACCATGTCTGCGATCATACACATCCCAATACTCAATAAAACAATGTTGTAATGGCGACCGGCCTGACATACGGCTTGCTTCATAGAATCTCCTCGCCCTGTAAATGAGTAAAGGACGTAAAAAGTCTGCATCATAGAATCTCCTGCACTGTAAATGAGTAAAGGACGTAAAAAGTCTGCATCATAGAATCTCCTCGCCCTGTAAATGAGTAAAGGGCGTAAAAACAGTCTGCATCATAGAATCTCCTCGCCCTGTAAATGAGTAAAGGGCGTAAAAAGTCTGCAGTCTGCACAGGTCTGTTTTTCTCTATTGTGCCGCTTCAAGGTAGAAGAGTAGCAACAAACAAAAAACAAACACATAAAAACACACACAAACGATTAATAGCATTCGAAATCGGCAGAGGCTGCTTAAATGGGATACATTGAAAGCATCATCTGAAAGCAAATTCAGTGATCGTTGTTTATGTAAACTGAAGCTCCTTTTCTTTTCAACAGAAATACGAGGTGGGGAAGGAATGGAAATCGGTCTATCGTTTGGCTCGTACCTCAGAGAGAGAGAGAGAGAGAGAGAGAGAGAGAGAGAGAGAGAGAGAGAGAATTGTCTATGTCAGATCTACGCGTTCAGTTCACGTATTATGTGAGTTTCCCTCTGTATTCACACTGGCCATTGTAGTGTTCAGCCTCTTTGTTCCTTTCAATTCCGTGACAATGGGAGAAGTGTGGAGACTTTGGGCCGGGAGGGAAGCAGGGAGGAGAGTTGGGCAGAGAGGGAACAGTCTGGACAGAGGGGAGGGTTGTCACGACAGCGGTGGCTAACGCAGACTGTCCAGGGTGGACAACTTGGAGGGGGGACTCTTTAGGCTGGAACATCGGTGAAAGGACTTAGGGAAGGCCGGCCCAATTACAGGATCAACACAACACACTCTGCTTCACCGCCTCTGATCCCCCTGGGGATCAAACAGACCGACGGCATCCGCTTGTTTGCTCTGGTCTTGTTCAGAAAGGATTTTCTGTAAAGGAATGATTTTCCCTCTCTCTCCCTCTCATGCGCGCGCGCGCGCGCGCGCACACACACACACACACACACACACACACACACACACACACACGCACACACACACACACACATTCCGCAGCCTTCAAAACAACTCTGAAGACACGCCTGTTTTAAACCAATATGTTAACCCTTTATCTGCCTTATAACAGTTCAGTCTTACTTTCGTGGCACGTGTTACTACCTGACATTATTCAGGTACAGGTGCTGCAAAGACAAGTGCGCACATAACTTAATGCAAGAGGACTAGCAACTTGCATCCAGTGGAAGAAACCATTCATGTGCATGCCATGGTCACTGATCTGTTGCACTGTGGTTGTTCAGAGTCACCTCCCATGGGGATGTTGTTCAGAGTCACCTCCCATGGGGATGTTGTTCAGAGTCACCTCCCATGGGGATGTTGTTCAGAGTCACCTCCCATGGGGATGTTGCTCAGAGTCACCTCCCATGGGGATGCTGGGGGGTTCATTCAGTGCAGATGGTACTCCTGCCTTCTGGAAATTCTGTGCCGGAAATTCTCCTTTCCCGCAACTCTCCATGACTTGTCTTTTTGATTGTCCTTCACTATCGACTGCCCCTTTTCTGTCTTTGCGATATACATCTTTGTTCCAGACAGACAAATTGTAGGACGAGGGGAAAAAAGGTAACGTAAAAATTGAAGATGAAGAAAATGGGGGAAATATATTGTAAATAATTAGACATTCTCTTATAAACTGTAAGAAGAGAAAGAAAGGGGAGTTTGGGGTGGGGGGGTGGGGGTAGGGATGGGGAATGGAAGTGAACGTTATAAACTGTAACAAGAGAAACAAAAAAAAAAAAAAGGGGGGGGGGGGGGGGGTTGGGGTAGGGATGGGAATGGAAGTGATCTTTATAAACTGTAAGATGAGAAAAAAAAGGGGGGGGGGGGGGAGGGATGGGGAATGGAAGTGAACGTTATAAACTGTAAGAAGAGATAAAAAAAAATAAAGGGGAGGGGGGGGGGGGGGGGGTAGGGATGGGGAATGGAAGTAAACGTTATAAACTGTAAGAAGAGAAAAAAGGGAGGGGGGTAGGGATGGGTAATGGAAGTGAACGTTATAAACTGTAAGAAGAGAAAAAAAAAGGGGGGGGGGGGTAGGGATGGGTAATGGAAATGAACGTTATAAACTGTAAGAAGAGAAAAAAGGGGGGGGGGGGGGGGGGGGGGGGGGGGGGGGTTGGGATGGGGGAATGGAAGTGAACGTTGTAAACTGTAAAAAGAGATGAAAAAAAAAAATGGGGGGGGGGGGGGGGGGGGGGGGGAGAGGAGATTGGGTTAGGGATGGGGAATGGAAGAGAGACGCGGTTTATGACACATGCTGCACTGTGTAATCTGTTGACTATATACCGAGATCATACACACTGCACTAAATGTTTAATCTGGTGACTACTGCACTGAATGTGTAATCTGGTGACTATACACCGAGATCATACACACTGCACTGAATGTGTAATCTGGTGACTATACACCGAGATCATACACACTGCGCTGAATGTGTAATCTGGTGACTACTGCACTGAATGTGTAATCTGGTGACTATACACCGAGATCATACACACTGCTCTGAATGTGTGATCTGGTGACTACACACCGAGATCATACACACTGCGCTGTGTAATCTGGTGACTATACACCGAGATCATACACACTGCGCTGAATGTGTAGTCTGGTGACTATACACCGCGATCATACACACTGCGCTGAATGTGTAATCTGGTGACTATACACCGCGATCATACACACTGCGCTGAATGTGTAATCTGGTGACTATACACCGCGATCATACACACTGCGCTGACTGAGCCCCCTGCATCCACAGGGGAGGTAACGCGGAACAAGAATTCTGACGATTCGTCAATGTTGGGACTTGAACCAGAACAGTGGGAAAAACATCCATTGGTCACGGCAAAGTATTCTGACTTTGACTAGAATTTAGAAAACACCTACTGATTCGACATTAGAAATGTATCAACAGATAAAACTGTGGGAGAAACATCATCCACTATTGACTCGCCACGATGAATATTATAAACTCTACAAGCTAACCGCAACGGGACAAAAGAAAACAAACAAACAAACAAAAACCCCAAGAATTCATATCTTTACGAAGTTTTCAGAATCACAGCGGGAGGTGACTATGTTTTGGCACTGCAAGGTGTTCTGACCGTCAGTGTAAATTTTTGTGAAACAATGTTGAAATAAAACAACAACAACAAACAAACAAACAAACACAAAAAACACTCAATCAATGGTCGCCTCTCTATAGTGTCCGAGTAATGTCGGAGGGGAAAAGACTTCTCATTCTCCACTACAAACTGTTCTGACTAATAAAACTAAGAGGGCAGGGTTGATGGGATTACTACCACCAAACAATTGTCATTACATATGGGGAGGGGGAAAAAAGCAAAAACGGTTTGCGAGGACACATTCTTCAGACTTGAGAAACAAATAAACTGATTCCTCACAGCAAAGCGTTCTGATTCAGACTGGAAGGGAAAAATATTTATGCAAGAATTATGGCCAGCATAATGATAGCCCACGTGAGAGAGTTCAGACATAAACAGGGAGGAACAGAAATACTAATGTTCGCCCATGTCAAATGTTCAGACTTCAAACTAGAAGGAGAAAAAGGTTAAATAACAAAGCAAAAGAAAGCAAAGCAAAACAAAACAAAACAAAAGTAACAATAACAAATCCAATTCTGATTGGCCATGGCGAAGTATTTTGACTGCGAGCGGGGAAAACGCACGCAATAACCGAACGTCCCAAGGATCGATGGACCGACGATCATTCGTACACTGGGTGGCTTTGTACCGGCGTTCCATGAAGAACGGGATTTAGGAGAGGGCCGGGTGTAATTATGGGATTGAGGTACGACACTCCGCCTCACTGCCTTCCTTTCTCCTCTTTCTGTGACAGTCTTGACAAGGAGACGACATACGATGGGTTGAACACTCCCTACTCAAGGCCTTCTCTTTCTGTGACAGTCTTAAGGAGACGACGTACAACGAATTGAACACTCCCTACTCAAGGCCTTCTCTTTCTGTGACAGTCCTAAGGAGACGACGTACAACGAATTGAACACTCCCTACTCAAGGCCTTCTCTTTCTGTGACAGTCTTAAGGAGACAACGCACGATGAATACTCCCTACTCGAGGCTTTTTAGCTCATGGTTTGTGTGCGGCTAGGATTTTCTCGGCTCACGTTGTGAACAGACTGGTCTTTAAGAAAAAAAAGTTTTTGTCTTGAAGCTGATCAAAGGAAACTTTTTCTTCCTTTATTGTTGGTTCCTCCAGCTAGTTACCGTTGTGATCTATCCACACACACACACACACACACACATACACACACACTCCTCGTTTTGTAGTGTCTTATCCTCGCCCTTTGTGGTATTACCCTCATCCCGGTCGCTCCGGCACTCTGAGACACCGCCACACCCAGACCATTCTATAGGACCCTCAACACCGGCAGTGCACAGGGAGCGGTCAATATCCGTGAAATGTCCTAGGTTAGAGGCTCCCTGTGTGTTGATCTCCTCGATTCGCGATCTCACTAAGAGATGCTTTCCTATTCGTGGGAGCGTCAGACGGTCACATAATGGACGGAGAGGGTGGGGGCCTCTAAACCAGGACTTTATCGCCGTGAAGCAAATCGTCAGATCCAAAGCAGGACAAAACTACAAAAACGCTTTACTGCCAATCATTGTTTAGTCATGGAGCCATTGCGAATGAACGCCCACACCTGGAAGGGAGCCGGGGCTGGGGGGGTGGGGTGGGCATCAATCCATCCGACGACAGTCCCAATGAACTCGGGACTTGAACCCGGGACCCCCCAGCCCGCTGATGCGACACAGACCACTGCATCAGGGCGGTGCTTGGTTCATTGCATCAGGGCGGTGTTTGGTTCATTGCATCAGGGCGGTGTTTGGTTCATTGCATCAAGGCGGTGTTTGTTTCATTGCATCAGGGTGGTGCTTGGTTCACTGCATCAAGGCGGTGCGGGTTCATTGCATCAGGGCGGTGTTTGGTTCATTGCATCAGGGCAGTGCTGGGTTCATTGCATCAGGGCGGTGCATGTTCATTGCATCAGGGCGGTGCTGGGTTCATTGCATCAGGGCTGTGCTTGGTTCACTGCATCAGGGCGGTGTTTGGTTCACTGTATCAGGGCGGGTGTTTGGTTCACTGTATCAGGGCGGTGTTTGGTTCACTGTATCAGGGCGGTGTTTGGTTCATTGTATCAGGGCGGTGTTTGGTTCACTGTATCAGGGCGGTGTTTGGTTCACTGTATCAGGGCGGTGTTTGGTTCACTGTAGCAGGGCGGTGTTTGGTTCATTGTATCAGGGAGGTGCTTGGTTCACTGTATCAGGGCGGACTTTGGTTCACTGTATCAGGGCGGTGCTTGGTTCATTGCATCAGGGCGGTGCTGGGTTCATTGCATCAGGGAGGTGCTGGGTTCATTGTATCAGGGAGGTGCTTGGTTCATTGCATCAGGGCGGTGCTTGGTTCATTGCATCAGGGGCGGTGCTTGGTTCATTGCATCAGGGCGGAGCTTGGTTCATTGCATCAGGGCGGTGCTTTGTTCACTGGATTAGGGCGGTTCTGGGTTCATTGCATCAGGGGGCGTGTTTGGTTGGTTCATTGCATCAGGGAGGTGCTTGGTTCATTGCATCAGGGTGGTGCTTGGTTCATTGCATCAGGGCGGTGCTTGGTTCATTGCATCAGGGCGGTGCTTGGTTCATTGCATCAGGGCGGTGCTTGGTTCCTTCACCTGTGTCTGTTTCTGATAGGCTTTTACCTTGTTCTCTCCTGACAGTTGACACAATGCCAGACTTCCGAGCGATGTCATTTTCCGTTGCAGACTATACAGGTAGGCTTCAGAGGCAGCGAGATTACATTACACACAGTGGGTCACTAGCAGTCCATTCGGCAGTTTATGCCGTATATGTTACCTGTAACTCCTTGACGGGGTTGAGGGGGGGGGGGGGGGGGGGGGAGGGGGGCGGGGAGGGGGCATCTTTTTATGTTACTTGTTTACAACCTGAGAATGATACATTTTGCCGACTGGCCAGCACATTGAACACGGCCTTTAGTCTTCTCCATGAAGGGTATGTCAACTGTTAAACTGTTATTTTCTGAACTGGCTACTAGTTTACAGATATTCATGCACGCACGCTACTGTTCTAATGTTGGAGAAGACTTGAGTTTTTGTCTCATGTTAGGGTAAGGGCTCTGATATGGGATCAAAATGGACGACTGCGCTGCTGTCAAAATGTCATCGTCGAGATCCAGGTAAAGGATCTGTGACCTGGGATTTACTTCACAGTGGTTTTTATGCCGGTGGACTCTGCAGTCATGAAGTAGGGGCTGGCGCACCCATGGGAACGCTCCCGTGGAGGTCCTGTCGTGTGGCATCTAGTAGCCATTACATAGTGGCATCTGCCAAGGAACAATTATGTCCCTTCACGTGTTAATGGAAAGCCCTGTGCGTGCCTGCACCCCATGTGAACACAGCGCAGGCTTCCAAGAGTGGTGCAGGATTGCTCCCAGATGGTTTGTTCGGCAGTTGAAGACAGTACTTCTCTGGGTCCTATCCGCCGCCTTAAGGTGTGTCTTTTTCTCTCTAGATGCTCATGCACGCACGCTACTTTTCTTTCTTTTTTTTTCTATTTTCGAGAAGACTGTGGGCTTTCCTCATGTGATGATGATGGCTCTGACAGAGGACCGTAATGGACGACTGCAGTGCAGTCAACAGGCTTTCCTCATGTGATGATGATGGCTCTGATAGAGGACCGTAATGGACGACTGCAGTGCAGTCAACAGGCTTTCCTCATGTGATGATGATGATGGCTCTGATAGAGGACCGTATGGACGACTGCAGTGCAGTCAACAGGCTTTCCTCATGTGATGATGATGGCTCTGATAGAGGACCGTAATGGACGACTGCAGTGCAGTCAACAGGCTTTCCTCATGTGATGATGATGATGGCTCTGATAGAGGACCGTAATGGACGACTGCAGTGCAGTCAACAGGCTTTCCTCATGTGATGATGATGATGGCTCTGATAGAGGACCGTAATGGACGACTGCAGTGCAGTCAACAGGCTTTCCTCATGTGATGATGATGGCTCTGATAGAGGACGCAATGGACGACTGCAGTGCAGTCAACAGGCTTTCCTCATGTGATGATGATGGCTCCATTAGAGGACCGTAATGGACGACTGCAGTGCAGTCAACAGGCTTTCCTCATGTGATGATGATGGCTCTGACAGAGGACCGTAATGGACGACTGCAGTGCAGTCAACAGGCTTTCTCATGTGATGATGATGGCTCTGACAGAGGACCGTAATGGACGACTGCAGTGCAGTCAACAGGCTTTCCTCATGTGATGATGATGGCTCTGATAGAGGACCGTAATGGACGACTGCAGTGCAGTCAACAGGCTTTCCTCATGTGATGATGATGATGGCTCTGATAGAGGACCGTAATGGACGACTGCAGTGCAGTCAACAGGCTTTCCTCATGTGATGATGATGGCTCTGATAGAGGACCGTAATGGACGACTGCAGTGCAGTCAACAGGCTTTCCTCATGTGATGATGATGATGGCTCTGATAGAGGACCGTAATGGACGACTGCAGTGCAGTCAACAGGCTTTCCTCATGTGATGATGATGATGGCTCTGATAGAGGACCGTATGGACGACTGCAGTGCAGTCAAGGCTTTCCTCATGTGATGATGATGGCTCTGATAGAGGACCGTAATGGACGACTGCAGTGCAGTCAACAGGCTTTCCTCATGTGATGATGATGGCTCTGATAGAGGACCGCAATGGACGACTGCAGTGCAGTCAACAGGCTTTCCTCATGTGATGATGATGGCTCCATTAGAGGACCGTAATGGACGACTGCAGTGCAGTCAACAGGCTTTCCTCATGTGATGATGATGGCTCTGACAGAGGACCGTAATGGACGACTGCAGTGCAGTCAACAGGCTTTCCTCATGTGATGATGATGGCTCTGATAGAGGACCGTAATGGACGACTGCAGTGCAGTCAACAGGCTTTCCTCATGTGATGATGATGGCTCTGATAGAGGACCGCAATGGACGACTGCAGTGCAGTCAACAGGCTTTCTCATGTGATGATGATGGCTCCATTAGAGGACCGTAATGGACGACTGCAGTGCAGTCAACAGGCTTTCCTCATGTGATGATGATGGCTCTGACAGAGGACCGTAATGGACGACTGCAGTGCAGTCAACAGGCTTTCCTCATGTGATGATGATGGCTCCATTAGGGGACCGTAATGGACGACTGCAGTGCAGTCAACAGGCTTTCCTCATGTGATGATGATGGCTCTGACAGAGGACCGTAATGGACGACTGCAGTGCAGTCAACAGGCTTTCCTCATGTGATGATGATGGCTCTGACAGAGGACCGTAATGGACGACTGCAGTGCAGTCAACAGGCTTTTTCTCACGTGATGATGATGGCTCTGATAGAGGACCGCAATGGACGACTGCAGTGCAGTCAACAGGTCATCGTCGGGATCCAGGTAAAGAATCTGTAAGTATGGGAATTTATCGCCATCTCCATGTGCACGTGTGTTCGTGTACAAGTGTATGCATAGGCGCACGTGTGGTGTGTATGTGTGCAGGGGTGGGGGTTGGGGTGCACACATACGTGCGTGCAAGTTGATGTTGATGGGTATCAGTAATGGTGCACTCAATCTCCGATGACCTGAACGGTAGTGAGAAGGCGCTGTTGTGAGGGGAGCGTTAAGGCTACAATTCTTGTCTCGGGTCCTTTTTAACTGCGGGTCTGTTTGGCCTGTCACCGTGCCTGCCTCTCTCTGCCAAATCAACATGGCGGTAGCTTTTCGGTTTCTCTTTCCATGTCCTTTCCCTTTCATTGGTGCCTATATGTCCCCCCCCATCCCCCCCCCCCCCCCCCACACCACACCCCCCCCTTCTTTTTTCAAATTTTCCATGGTTAAAGAGTGCAACAAGTTGGAGGAGGAAGTGTGTGTGTGTGTGTGTGTGTGTGTGTGTGTGTGTGTGTGTGTGTGTGTGTGTGTGTGTGTGTGTGTGTGTGTGTGTGTGTGTGTGTGTGTGTGTGTGTGTGTGTGTGTGTGTTGCACGTGCACGTTTGTGGTGTCTTATGCCTTTAAAAAAATCTCAGTTTAACGTTATGTGACGAGTTTCAGAGAATGTCAATAAAAATAACTTAAAAGAGGAGAAATCTTAGAAACACCAAACCTGGTCCTATCCAAATGTATGGCCTAGACATCACAAACCACTGCTGGTTTACCACATTTTCACGGCCGGAGAGGCGCGCTCGCTCACGTGAACAATGTCTCCACGACAAAGTTTGCCAAGAACAGATGGGCATCCTTACCAGACCACTTTCGCAAGAAGTCCAGAGAGATGACAACCGCAACTGGTCAAGCTGCAAGCAAGAAGCGAAAGTGGTATCTGTACGATTCTTTAACCTTTTTGATCCCATCTTGTGGTATCTGTACGATTTTTTTTTAACCCGTTTGATACCATCTTGCTCCAGCAGAGCCACATGCGGCAATTTGCAGCAGAAGGAGGACGGTGCCACATTGACAGGTGATGAAGCCCTGCATGGTCCGTTCTCTGCACAGTTCCGTTCTCTGCGCGGTCCGTTCTCTGCACGGTCCGTTCTCTGCGCGGTCCGTTCTCTGCACGGTCCGAAGAGAGATTTCCTGTATGAAGCTCAGAACGCCCCAGGAAATCACCTCGCGATTCAAACAAAGAAGACCACTTCTCTGCCATCAGTAGGGTTGTTCTTTTTTTCCCCTCGGAGTTAACCTTGGTTCCGACTCCATTCCCCATACAGTCCTTCGAATGAGACTATAAACCGAGGTTCCGTGTGTGAATGCACGCACAACATCTTGCAGTCACGTAAAAATCCCATCACCAACTTTCGTCGGAAGAGAAGGCCAGTTTGGCCGTTGGTATGGATGACGCGTTACACATAGCATGCACCCTGCGTGAGAAAAAAACAAAGTATGAAGGAAATAAGGAAAGTGAGAGAACGGTACTGACCGCATGACACGGGAAACGACTGAATGATGCCCCGGCAGGCAGCTCTTCAGTCGGCACTACTTGGGTAGGCAGCCCGTTGTGTAAACGAGAGTGTTTATTATATTATATGTAAAGCGCTTAGAGCCCTAATCTTTAGAGAAAGGGCGTATAAAAATTAACATTATTATTATTATTATGTTCTGCCGACCCTTGAAGAACTGCTAAAAGAACTGGACGAAAATGAACTGTTCTTTAAAAGTCTGTTGCCAGCAATGAAAACCTTGGATCTGGTACAGACGTTTGATCAGAAATCCAACGCCTCGTTTCGTCGTACGTTACAGCGGGCCTATCATCACCTCTTGAAAGGGCCCAGGAGGGTTGATGTTTCCCGCAAACAGGTCCATCTGCTACAAGTGCAATGTACCATATGACTGAGAACTGGCGGAACAGCTCTGACACCCAGCAGTAATACTTCAGTCAGCAGTCCTGACCAAACTGACAGGACGTGTGTGGCTGTGTGTACATTGATAGTGAGTACGTGTGTGTGTGTGTGTGTGTGTGTGTGTGTGTGTGTGTGTGTGTGTGTGTGTGTGTGTGTGTGTGTGTGTGTGTGTGATTTATACAACGTTAAATAAATCACTGACCCTAATATCAGTTCATTAAGTTTTGACAAGTTGATCATTTCACTGTTTGTCTGTCTTTGTGTGACACGTGTCTTTTGATATGTGCGTCTATGCTTTCTCTGTGTGACACATATGTGTTTTGATATGTGAGTCGATGGTTTCTCTGAGGGACACATGTGTGTTTTTTTGATATGTATGCCTATGCTTTCTCTGTGTGACGTGTGTGTTTTTGATATGTATGCCTGTGCTTTCTCTGTGTGACATATGTGCTTTGATATGTGTGTCTATGCTTTCTCTGTGTGACACATGTGTGTTTTGGTATGTATGTCTATGCTTTATCTGTGTGACACATGTGTTTTGATATGTATGTCTATACTTTCTCTGTGTGACACATATGCATTTTGATATGTATGTCTATGCTTTCTCTGTGTGACACATATGTTTTGATATGTATGTCTAAGCTTTCTCTGTTTTGACATATGTGTGTTTTGATATGTATGCCTAGTGTCACATATGTGTGTTTTGATATGTGGGTC
>JADBJO010000303.1:26492-36492 GCA_016801955.1 Conus betulinus
ACACACTAGCTCGCGCAGCGCACACAGCGCACACACACACACACACACACTCACCCCACCACTACTCCCATACACACCCTCACACACCAACACACTCACACAGGTCACACCAAACACAACACACACCACACCCACAAACAATCTACTCTTACCCCACCTTACGCAACCACGCACCACGCACTCACGCACACACACATCACACACTCACACACCCACACACATGAAAAAAATGACGTATTAAATAAAAAAACAACATAAAAACTACTCTCCCCATTACATTCACGCCTTTTAACCCCCTCAAGTATCTTCCCTCCCTCCTCCTCCCCCCCCCCCCCCCCCACCCCCCATCGTTTCTCTCTCTCTCACTCTCTCATCCCTCTCTCTCCTCTCTTCTCTCTGTCTCTCTGTCTTCTCTCTCTCTCTCATCTCCTCCTCTCTCTCTCTCCCTCTCTCTCTCTCCGTGTAAAATGTAGTGTGTATGTTTGCGTAATGGAGTTGAATATTCTTTTCTGAAAAAAACATCTGCAACGTCTGTCATTACCTTTGCCGGCAATATTCAACACTTGCTGGAGAAACAAAAGAATTCCCACTGATTTGAAACATGCCACGATCACTTTACTTCCCAAAAAAGAAGGGAATGTGATGCAGCCTGGTGATTGGAGACCTATTTCCTTGTTGACCTCTTTGTACAAGATCTACATGAAGTTAGTGCAAAGGAGGCTTTTACCATGGATTGTTTCGACCGGAAGGCTGTCATCAAAACAGAAGGGGTCTATCCCAAGAAACGGCCTTCCAGAACACGTGTTCTGCCTGAAAGCCGCAATTGAGAGCTTCAAGCATGTATCAAGTCAGTTCTACACTACTTTCGTTGACATCAAGGACGCCTATGGGAGCATTGATCACAGAGTGATGTTGGATGCGATGCAGAGCGCCGGCTACCCCCAGCACATCATCGACGTGACGGCGGATATCTACACCAACTCTACATTCCAGGTGCAGACGGGAGACACGTCCACGCCCAGGATTACCAGGCATCGTGGCATTATGCAAGGCTGCCTGTGGTCAGCTGTTGTCTTCATTCAGGCGTTGGGACCCGTGGATTCGGTGGATGGAGCAGCCGTTCACACCAGCTTCAATGCCTTCTCCATGTCAGGCATACATGGATGATGTATGTGCCAGTGCTCGCTGTGAGGAGAGCTTACAAGAAATGATAAAATAAGACGGAAACCTTCCTGCATTACACGGAATGGAAGTGAAACACAGAAAGTGTGCCACCGTTCATGGACAACGCACAGGAAACAACTGGGCTTCTACAGATGTGACTGAGAACGTCAACGTGACGCTGCAAGGGGAAGATACACCGATGTTTGGAAAAGATGAGCCATACCAGTATCTTGGATTTCAACCAAATGTGACTGGAACTTCTGAGAAAGAACAACTAGCACAGGCGAGCGAGGAATTCGAAAGAACGCTAGAAAAAATTTCGCTTTCACCTTTACCATTGTGCAAGAAAATTGATGCTGTAAAATGTCATGGCTTCTTCAAAGTTGAGCTTTTATTTACAGCAATTCAAAATTCACAGAAAAACT
The DNA here is from genome assembly GCA_016801955.1 of Conus betulinus. NCBI lineage: Eukaryota > Metazoa > Mollusca > Gastropoda > Neogastropoda > Conidae > Conus > Conus betulinus. The sequence goes on from JADBJO010000303.1 coordinate 28,082, forward strand.
TCTGAAGACTCTGGAAGATAAGATAGTTGATTTTGTTCGCATTCATCTCAAGCTAAATTCTTCTACCAATCGAGCGCACATGTTCCTTCCCCGAAAACAAGGCGGCCTTGGTCTGTTGAAACCAAGTACCATGTACTACGCCAAACGCATCTCATTCCTGATCTCTGTTCTGAACAGTGATGACCAACATGTCAGAATGGTAGCGCGCAACAGTTTCCATCTCCACATGGAAAACAGAAAAGTGCCTCACGCATATCCAGACGACAGCAATTTTGGAGGATATGCCACAGACTCCGAAGGGAAGTTAAGGAAAGGCAGTAAGGTCAATTGGTCACGTTCTTCCTTCGTTGAGCTCCATGAGCTGTGTGTGCGACTGGATCTAAGGCTGGAAATTCGATGAAAACAGCGACAGTTTTGGAGTAGTACTCCCAGCTTCTGAGGATGGAGTAGTTCAAATGCGCTACAGTAATTCTAAACAATTGTACAGCGCAATCAAAAGAATGCAAATGGACAAAGATACGCACCATTTCCAGCAGCTGCAACAACAAGGGAGAATCATCCGGGTTGCAATTCCGGATGCGGCAATGACCCACTCCATAGGACACCTCACCAACACCACCGTCAATGACCAAATGACCAGGTACATCAACAAGGGACGTCTACAGCTGCTGGAGACCAATGCAGTGAAAAACATCTACTATCCTGATACCTACCAGAGAGAGTGTGTGTGACGGGTCTCCGACGCTCCCCCTCGTTATTGAAATATGATTATCATATGCAGGGATGCAGGGGGTTATAGACAGAAGTATTTACGCTTTCACAACCAAAATGCGCTCTCGCATAGGCACATGCACTCTGTCACTCACATCGGGCCCGCACAAAGGTGACGGGAAACCAATAACATTTCACAGAAAATAATCAACTTTAATTATCTTGACTCCGAGCCCCCACCCGTCACTACACAACACAATTATCTGTATCATACAACAATGTAAACACCATACAGACAATCTCATAAATCGCATCCCCTGTTCTTCAGTGATTCTTACTTAACCAGGAAAGACAATATTTCACTATTACATTTGCACATTTATAAACTTAAGAACAAATAAAATGTCCATAACTTGCCAGCATTCCTTGGTTGACCGTCAGTTTCTCTCATCACATGTGCGACCACGAGCTGAAGCTGCCACACTGTTGTGTCCTCCCGATTGGCCAAATCCCAGTTGGGGGACACTGGCAACGTAGCTTTAGTCGCACCCTCACACCGAGTCTTCCGGACTCCACCGCACTCCGCCCTCTCCACGGAAAGGGCTCCTGTCAGCCTCTCCCACAGGTCTTCTCTGGCTGCAAACACCCCACCGTTGTCTGGCAGCTCCCTGTCTAGGCTCCAACAGGCTAACACGTCTTGCTGTCGACCGTCCCCACACGGGAGACAATTCTTCTCGTCGTCGGCTCCGAGGCTACAGCAACCTCCACTGTCTTATGTCCCCACCCAGGAGACAACGAGGCGACAGCAAACCTCTGCTTCATGCTGTATTTTCTTGAGCCCTCAGCAAGACGGGCGAGTTCACTTTCCCGTAAGTGAGTCACACACTTCCTGGTTTTCCAGGCACCTTATATCCCTTCTCAGAGAAAGAGAGAACCTTTTAACTGGTTCAACCAATGGAATCACTGGCTCACATGCATCACACGATTTGTACCAATAATTCCCCAAGTTATTTTTATTCCGCCAATGGAATTACTAGTCACCTACACATACACCCACACCACAGCTGTTAGCACCAACAGGACTTGGGTACCAGTGGTTAATGCATAACCTCCTACTCAACTCATGTTCCATTCCCCAAAGCTACCCATTATACTAACAGCCTGGACTTCTCTACCAGCCAGGACTGATGCTTCAAGTGGTGAGTACACCCTATATAGACAACAAGGTGCAACCCCTCAATAGGCCGAAGCCTTCCATTCATTCCTCACAAGAAGAACGACTGAGTGGTCACTGTACTCTGCCTGCAGGCTGACGGTCGCCTACCCGTGACGGTCACCTGACACGATTGCCTCCTTTTAGCCCGCCGGACAACCCAGTTAATAGCCAGTCTCATGGTGGACACTCTTCTCTATCCAGGACCGGGAGGTCGGCAACTACTTGTCGTTATCCCTCGGACATGTGAAACACTTCCCCGTAACTCCCTCCTTCAGTAAAATACTCGGGGTATTCCCACCCCCTGGTGATGCCTGAATTCGCACACTTGAAGAACCCAAGGAACTTGCTCTCAACAACAGCAAAACTACCCTTAATTTGCCTAAATGCTCGAGAACATTCGGCCGACTCATGACACCCCCGTACCTAAGAATGTTGTTCCAACCAACATTCCTCCAGGACGAAATGTTCTCAGACTGGATAATACAAACTCAATTGCATGGGTCGATATAACAGTATTACCCCTATGCTTCAAGACATCACTTCCATCAACATCTCTAACATGGATAATGTACCCAATTAAAACCAATAAATCAGTCAGATAATCCAAAGATCACTCTTGGTCAGTCAAAAACGACTGTGCACAGCATTTAACTCTAAACTGGCTCACATATAATCAAGAACTCTCCCTATAGCGTTAGCTATCAGCATGTTCATACATATTAATTAATCACTCCATCCGCTTCTAATAATAGCACAGCCATGATTAACCCAAGATTCAAATTCAGGGTGTGGCCACAATCCACAAAGACAAGATTCAAATTCAAGCGTGTGCCCCAACGTACGGAACATCAAAATCAAATTCAGGCGTGTGGCCACAATCTGCTCACATGGTACACACACAATATGCAAATCAAACATTTTATCCTGATTTCACAACTTAAGGACATTTTCACACTTTACCGAGCTGTGACAGGACAACATGAGCAAACAGATATCAACCAAAAAAATCATAAATCATGACACGTGAGTACGTACTGATCCATAGTGGCAATGAACAAAAGCAACATCAACTGAAAACATATATCAAACAATGAAAAATAACACATGAATATAGGCTCAACCACGCCCCACAAGGGGCCATCAAAATCAAAACAAAAAGAAAACAGTATTTCAGAGTCACCACAGTTTTGTACACCCAACTAGCCAGCTACATTATTTTTACCCCATAGCTGTCCGTAATGGATGATCGCTCACGCCACAACAACAGCAGCCCGTAGGCAGTGGACATACTATTGTCCCCCTGCTACCGCTCACACTTAAGGCGGCGACACCCTGAAGGCCTTGCTCCTACTATTGTTCTACTTCTGTTGTTCACACTACAACAGCAACACCCCAGAGGCATTCTTCCAACCCTTGACCTACTCCTGCCCCTCTCAATTTTGACCGCCGTTCGTGGCTCGCCAATAGTACCTGGGGCAGAAAGTTTGCGCAGTCCAGGCTTTACAAGAGAGTCAGCGCACCTTTCACACATTTTAGTCCTTAAAGGAGCGCGTGAAAATCTGCGCGCGATCCTCTTCTAGCCTGTTCGGCAAAATCCCCTTTGCATTCAGTCCCCTTGACTTTCATTGCCTCAGGGTCTGTTGTGCCAAGAGCACGTGAACTGGGCTTTCGCACCCATTCACCGCGACGACGATCATCTCCCCTTTTCAAAATGTTAAGAGATGATCCCTCACTCGTCTTAGCTGAACTAATTTTCTTTTTATCTGTGGAGCTTCCTTGGTTCGAACCCCACTCAGTGCCCATGCCCACTGCTTTATGGGCCTTATTTTCTTCTCCCTTTTCCAACACTGGCTTGTCTGCCCCTATGAGCTGATTATCTTTGGCCGGTTCTAACGATGGCTGGTCACCTCGACCTTCTTGCCATGCGTTATTACAGCCCACCCCCGGTTCCAGCCCAGCTGCCGGTTCCAGTTACTCCGTGGTCCCTCTTGGCCCCGACCCTGAGGTCTGCCACCATGACTCCTACATTTCTGACTACCACGGCAACGCCAACAACTTTTTGAACCACCACTACGACCGCCATGGCCTACAGCACTGCCACTACGGCGTCTCCATGGCCCACGGCCCCGCCATTACGGCCTATTTCATGGTCCACTGCACCACCACCACGGCCACCTTCATGGTCAACGCTAGCTCTACTGCCAGCGGTGCCTGCGCACTTCACCTGCTTTCTGTTTACTTTCCTGTAGGAGTCCCTACCCTGCACTATCCTTGCTTTCCCTACCTGACGGCAGCCTGGTTAGGCTTTGGGAGGATGTACCTACCCCCTAACAAAGCTGGATAGGGAAGATTATTTTGCACTGCTGCAGTGAGAGTACTCCTGACAAAATCTGACTCTACTTTGACACGGGCCAAAGGCAGCCGATTAATTCTTCCATCTGCATATCGCACACAGGTGGTTTCCCCTGTATAGTCTGTCTCCCTCACAAAACCGGGTTCTACCATTGCCGCCAGAGTCAATCCTGTATCTAACAAGCAGGTCACCGGCTTTCCGTTTACTACTGCCCTAGTAGTTGGTGGTGGTACTCTGCCTTCCTGTTGAACTGCATCAACGGCAACAACTGAATGTATTCGCAGTCCGCTACAGTCCTTGGCGATATGACCCTCTCGCCCACATTTAAAACATGTGCGTTTCACTCTAACATTCTCTTGAGTCCCACTGTTGCCACGGGACTTCGAATCCGCTTGTAACTGTGGTCTCGCCTCCTTTGTGTAGGGAGTCGGCGAATCACTCCCTGCCTGTGTGGTCTGGGCATTACGGGACGACTGGTTCGATCCCTTCACCCCGTTACGCTGATCATGGGCAGATTCATACCTGTCTGCAACTTTCACTAACTCCTCTAAACTTCCTAATTCTCTTTCTCTGCCAGAATACTGTGAGATCCTTCCGACAAGTGGAGAGAATTTGCTCCTTAACGATCTCCTCCCTCAGAGATTCAAAAGTTTGTTCGATGTTTCCTAACCTTATCCATTTATCAAAGAGAGCCCTAAGCCGATAAAGGAACTGTACGTGTGTCTCACCTGATTTACGAACAGTTTCTCTGAACAATTTCCTATATCTATCGGCGGTTACCTGGTACCTCTGAACAAAGCATCGCGCACCGACTCATAATCCATCTGTTTTTCCGGTGGTAAGCAGAAAAAAAAAGCATCCCTAGCTTTGGGTGTCAGCAGCGCGGACAAATTTGTGGCCCACCGTTCTTCGGGTAAGCCCTGATCCTTGGCAATCCTTTCAAATTGCGAAATGAAATCCTCTAATGGTCCGGATTATCATCAAACTTTGGCATGTTGATCAAGGGACTAACATGTGGTGCAAAGTTTGCTTGGGGCTTTGCGTCCACGTCCCCCGTTCTTTCTCCAATTTTAATTTTTCTAACTCAAACTGCCTTATCTCCTTCTTTTCTTTCTCTTTCCTCTCTTTCCCGTTCCCTTTCTCTCTCTTCCCTTTCCTCTCTCTCTCCTCTTTTTCTCTCCTCTCTCTCTCCTGTTCTCTTTCTCTTTTCTCTCCTCTTTTTTCTGTTTTTCTTCCCTTTGTATTTTCTGAGCCTCAATTACACGGGGCCAGTTCTCATCTACATATGCCTTCAGTTCCGGACCCTTTAGTCCTAAAGCTTTTCCTTCTTCTATGAGGTCCATCTTTTTCAGCGGACCCATTGTCTCAGTACCCTCTTCACTCGACATTTTGAAGCTATCTAACCCTAAATCAGCCAGCTAATACAACCACAGTAACAACACGATATCCACACACGATCACTCGTAAATAAAGCGATCAAACAGTTGTGCTACACACACTCAATCTCAACAGCAACCAAGTCAAGCAAGTTCAAACGAAGGCACAGTCATCAAAAAAGATCAAACAATCAACACATGACTAACGTCTTTCCCGGTAAGAAAAAAAATATCTAGGTTTCCACAATTATGACAAATTTCAAATCCTTTAGCAATTGAACAAAACCCAGAAATCAAAATCACTTATGACTCATTTATGTTCATCCCGGACGAGCCCCCAATTTGTGACGGGTCTCCGACGCTCCCCCTCGTTATTGAAATATGATTATCATATGCAGGGATGCAGGGGGTTATAGACAGAAGTATTTACGCTTTCACAACCAAAATGCGCTCTCGCATAGGCACATGCACTCTGTCACTCACATCGGGCCCGCACAAAGGTGACGGGAAACCAATAACATTTCACAGAAAATAATCAACTTTTATTTAACTTGACTCCGAGCCCCCACCCGTCACTACACAACACAATTATCTGTATCATACAACAATGTAAACACCATACAGACAATCTCATAAATCGCATCCCCTGTTCTTCAGTGATTCTTACTTAACCAGGAAAGACAATATTTCACTATTACATTTGCACATTTATAAACTTAAGAACAATGAAAACGTCCATAACTTGCCAGCATTCCCTTGGTTGACCGTCAGTTTCTCTCTCACATGTGCGACCACGAGCTGAAGCTGCCACACTGTTGTGTCCTCCCGATTGGCCAAATCCCAGTTGGGGGACACTGGCAACGTAGCTTTAGTCGCACCCTCACACACCGAGTCTTCCGGACTCCACCGCACTCCGCCCTCTCCACGGAAAGGGCTCCTGTCAGCCTCTCCCACAGGTCTTCTCTGGCTGCAAACACCCCACCGTTGTCTGGCAGCTCCCTGTCTAGGCTCCAACAGGCTAACACGTCTTGCTGCTGTCGACCGTCCCCACACGGGAGACAATTCTTCTCGTCGTCGGCTCCGAGGCTACAGCAACCTCCACTGTCTTATGTCCCCACCCAGGAGACAACGAGGCGACAGCAAACCTCTGCTTCTCGCTGTATTTTCTTGAGCCCTCAGCAAGACGGGCGAGTTCACTTTCCCTTAAGTCGTCACACACTTCCTGGTTTTCCAGGCACCTTATATCCCTTCTCAAAGAAAGAGAGAACCTGAGTTTAACTGGTTCAACCAATGGAATCACTGGCTCACATGCATCACACGATTTGTACAATAATTCCCCAAGTTATTTTTATTCCGCCAATGGAATTACTAGTCACCTACACATACACCCACACCACAGCTGTTAGCACCAACAAGGACTTGGGTACCAAGTGGTTAATGCATAACCTCCTACTCAACTCATGTTCCATTCCCCAAAGCTACCCATTATACTAACAGCCTGGACTTCTCTACCAGCCAGGACTGATGCTTCAAGTGGTGACTACACCCTATAGACAACAAGGTGCAACCCCTCAATAGGCCGAAGCCTTCCATTCATTCCTCACAAGAAGAACGACTGAGTGGTCACTGTACTCTGCCTGCAGGCTGACGGTCGCCTACCCGTGACGGTCACCTGACACGATTGCCTCCCTTTTAGCCCGCCGGACAACCCAGTTAATAGCCAGTCTCATGGTGGACTCTTCTCTATCCATCCAGGACCGGGAGGTCGGCAACTACTTGTCGTTATCCCTCGGACATGTGAAACACTTCCCCGTAACTCCCTCCTTCAGTAAAATACTCGGGGTATTCCCACCCCCTGGTGATGCCTGAATTCGCACACTTGAAGAACCCAAGGAACTTGCTCTCAACAACAGCAAAACTACCCTTAATTTGCCTAAATGCTCGAGAACATTCGGCCGACTCATGACAGTGTGCTTTGTGCGGGTTTTGTTCTGACACAAACTCCCATGCCTTGAATGGATGTCGTTAACTGAAGGGCCTCTACACACAAAGACACGACAGATGCGTTGAGATCATCAGAAAGGAGCTACAGAATTGCATTGCGACGGATTTGTGTGATGTTTTTCAAAATAGGCCTGTCTCTATAAACGGTGTTGAAGATCTGCCAAGGCTGAAACCTGATCTATGCTTCATCGACCATCGAAACTCGGTGGCATTCGTATATCGAGGTTTCAAATCCATTTTGACACATTTATACAAACATGCTATGAGGGCAAATTCCAAAAGTACATGCCTCTTTGCTATGCTCTTAGTGATGCCGGATTTAGCACGAAAGTGGTTGTTCTTGTAATAGGTTCACTAGGCATAGTTCATAAAAGAGTGGTTTCAGGACTTTCAATGTTAGGACTGCCCGTAACAAAATGTAAAAACAACTCGCAAATATACTTGAGCATGTCTGTCATGATTGGGTCTAGGCGTGATTGGTCAAGGCGGAATCACCTCATGAACCAGCATTTGAAACTGACAGATGTTGACTTTGAAACTGTGTTTTAAATAGTATCAGCTGACTAAAGCACTGACAGACAAAGAATTAGAGCCAGCCAGAGAGAGAAAGGACGTGGGGACAGAGAGAGAGAGAGAGAGAGAGAGAGAGAGAGAGAGAGAGAGAGAGAGAGAGAGAGAGAGAGAGAGAGAGAGAGAGAGAGTATGTGAAAGATAACGTTTATCGATGCGCCTGCAATCTGGACTACTGTGC
>JADBJO010000303.1:41492-48992 GCA_016801955.1 Conus betulinus
TCTGTCTGTCTGTCTGTCTCTCTCTCTCTCTCTCTCTCTCTCTCTCTCTCTCTCTCTGTCTCACTTTCTTTTTCTTTTTCTTTTTTCCATTTTTTTGTACATAAATCAGCTTACTACACCTTTTCTGTTCTACCCTGGTGCGACTTTTTTTTCCCTGCATGTATTCAATCATTTGAGCATTTCCATTTATTTATTCATCTTAATTTAATCTCGCGGACTTTTCAGCGACACTGCAGTTTCATTCATTCCATTATTTCATTATTGCATTTATTTCACTTTGTTTAATAATTTCTCTTCCATTCTATTTCACTTCATTTTTTGTCTTGCATGTTCCCCCTCCTCTCCAACTGAACAGAATGATAGATAACCCAGCATGCACTTTCATTTCCTTATCCGGTCTTCATGTGTGCGATTGTCAGATTGTCAGACAGCGCCGATGACAAGTCGATTACTTCAAGAGAGTGATTTATTCCCTCCAAGACGACGGCGACGAGTCACATTTGAGAGTGGAGATAGCAGGGTATGGCGTACCATTTGCTCCAAAAGTATGTGACAAGATCATTAACATACCATGATGATTTAGCAATTTTAAAGATATACAGGAGTGATTAATTCAGTCTAAGACGACGACGACGAGTCGCATTCGAAAGTGGAGGTAGCAGGGAACGGGGTATTATTTGTTCCAAAAGTATGTAACAACAAAATTGACATACCATGATCATTTAGCAATTAAAAAGATATATGTTATGAACTATGTTATGTTATGATCTGCTATCTACTATCTACTATGATCTATATCTACTTTTGTTCTCATGCCTTAATTGCGAAAAAGTGTTACTTCATTCGTAAATAATTCATCATAAGTAAATAAAAATACATTATGTTTGGGAAACTGAACATGACACCTGAATGAATTATTACTGAAATAATTTATGATGCACAAAAACTTCATTACGCACCTGAATGGTTCATGTCAGTAGATAACCTTTTTTGTTCGATTGCTTGTTTAACTTGTAAATCATCAATTTATAACTTTAATATTTTGGGACGAGCGGTACCACTTAGTACGGTCCGTGGAGGTGAGGGAGGGATGGGTGGGCAGGAGGGATGGGGGGGGGGGGGGGGGGAAGAGTTAAGTGATGTATGAGATTGCGGGGCTTTTATTATTATCTTGTTTTTACTTGTAGTATGTTTTTTTTTCACATTTTCGGTTCAATTTTATTTCTTTTCTTTCATTTTACTTTATTTCATTTCATTTTATTGAGAATGTTTATTTGAATTAAACAATGTATGCAGTGTCGCAAACGGGAAGCAAACCGATATGCCCGCACATAGATACCTATTATTTTCGTTCTGTTTTGTCTTCATGCCTCGATTTTGATGCAGATTAAAGACGCGCAAAGTTAGTTTTAAATTCGTGCCTGAATAATTCCTCTCCATAATTACCCTCATTAGTTTATACGCATTAATTACCTTCGAAATGTGTTAAACATCAAAAGAGACCTTGCGGTGGTCGTCACACTACACCACCACAAACGTGTTGTGCGCGTGTGGGGAGGAGTGAGTGATGAGATGAGTGGGAAATTTCGAGCATGGATCTTCATGAGTTTTACTCTCTCTCTCTCTCTCTCTCTCTCTCTCTCTCTCTCTCTCTCTCTCTCTCTCTCTCTCCTCTCTCTCTCTCTCTCTCTGTCCTGTGTGTGTGTGTGTGTGTGTGTGTGTGTGTGTGTGTGTGTGTGTGTGTGTGTGTGTGTCCGTGTTGTTTGTTCCGTATTTGTTTGTTCCGTGTTGCTGTTTGAGCCATGGACTTTGAATGTAAAATGTTTGTTGGAAAAATCATATCATCGATGATAATAATTAAGACACGTGATGCCTAAAGTAAGTTTATTGCTGTTCAAATAAAATGGATGGACACCATCAGTTCACGACCCATTAAATGAAACAGGATAACTGTGGCAATCACCAGTTTGTGACTCGTCAAATGCAATGTAACACTGATGAGTTTTCCTGAACTCACGATTGTAGAGAAGTACATAATACTGAAAGGAACATGAAGAAAAATCGGACGAAAATATGAAAAGAAAACGCCCAAATACGGAAAAACAGGGTTTTGATTTGGTGACACTGAACCAGAGACAATCTCTTCCTCTCCCCCCTCCCCCCTCTATTCTTCTCCCATCACTCCCTCTCCAATCTACATCAGCAATTCAAGCAGCCTGAAAAAAAAAAAAGAAAAAGGTCAAGAAAACGTTCCCTCCAACATCAGACATAACTTTGACCTTTGCGACATCGTCATTTAACCGTGTGTGTGAGAGAGAGAGAGAGAGAGAGAGAGAGAGAGAGAGAGAGAGAGAGAGAGAGACAGAGACAGAGAGAGAGACAGAGAGAGAGAGAGAGAGAGTTCAAAGAAATACCAGCAGACACAAAGGAGCCAATGAAGCTGTCATATACAATGTTTAAAGCTGGCCGGGGGGAGGGGGGGGGGGGGGGGAGTGTTTGTGTAATCATTCCTCTTAACATATATCGTCACCGACGGTTTTTTGATGTTGCCGATCTTCTTTTATGTTTCAGATTGGAGTTTAAAAAACTACTTCATCTCACGCGCAAAGCGTAGATCAAAACCCCTAGTTTTGCTTTAACCGATCCAAACTTTACGCAGTTTGACCAGACAAAGCGAATTCTTCCTTTTTTTTTTTCCTTTTCTTTTACTACCCTTATTTCTGTTCTCGTTGTATATCTTGTATTGCGAACGAACGAGTCAACATAGTGAATGGCCGAGTATTGGACCTATAACTTTCCATTTACATTCTTTCGTCGCTTGGTCTGATCAGCTTGATAGGCGCTATATATGAGCCAATTCCATTACGCTTGCACATCTACATTTTATCTTATCTTCTCTTATCTAGGATTAAAAAAAAAAACCTTTTTCTTTTCGGTTCCAGGAGGCCTAGGCGGGAAAAATGTTTCCTCGTGGTTTTCTTCTGTTCAAAATACTCTTAGCATTTTCTTAGACTTGAAAAAAAAAAATTATTCGTGATGTTAAGTGATCAAGTATACACTTTTAGAGATCTTTTGATAGTTTGATTTGACTTTCAAAGACAAACCAGACTGACAGTACACTCAAAGTGTGTGTGTGTGTGTGTGTGTGTGTGTGCGCGCTGGGGAGGGAGGGGAGGGGGGTGGGAGGCGGAAGGAGACGGGAGGGAGGGGGAGAAGGAGGAGGAGGGCAGGTTTGACGCGGGCTTAGCGGTAGGCCAATGATTCCGTGAGTTATGGTCCTCGGATGATGTGTGCAAATACTTCATGCCGGCAATGACCAAGACTTTTATTCTTGACAGAGACAGTCAGATTTCTGGGGGCAGTGTATAGGGAGTGGGCATAGCATGGGATAGGGCGAAGGTCTGCATCCACTCTCCTTGTCTCTGTTTCAACTCTCTCTCTCTCTCTCTCTCTCTCTCTCTCTCTCTCCTCTCTCTCTCTCTCTCTCTCTCTCTCTCTCTCTACTTTTATGATTAAAAAAAAATGTTTTTTCCAACGCAAGGTGGAAAAAAGAAGTTCTAGATTGCTTGTCTCATTACCCTGGTAAAATAGCATTTCGTTCCTCTCTCTCTCTCTCTCTCTCCTCTCTCTCTCTCTCTCTCTCTCTCTCTCTCTCTCTCTCTCTCTCGTCTCGTGTGTGTGTGTGTGTGTGTGTGTGTGTGTGTGTGTGTGTGTGTGTGTGTGTGTGCTCACATTACATGACTTTGGAGAAATTGAAAACAAACAAACAAAAACAAACAAACAAAAGAGACAACAGTAAAAGATGGAGGTTTGGGGAGGCTCTTTGCCCAATGACGCCTGATGCACAAAGGGGAATTACTCATGTCATGTCGTAGATATAGAAGTAAGGGTCCTTATTCCATGTTATTTACTTTTGATAAGGAGTTTTTTGGTCTTCATAAAAACTTGTTACTTGTGTGTGCGTATGTTCCGCCCGAAAATTCCCCTTATTACTCTATCAGTGGTTTTGACAACGGTATTGATTTGTTGGAAAATTGCATTGTTAGTAAATGGCTGCATTTGGAAGACACTGAAATATTAATATGTGGTGATATGAACGCCAGAACTTCTGATAAGACCCCAGACATTTTAGATGAATATGAAATACACGTTAACTATAATAAGATTGATAGTCGCATGGAAAGAACTTCTGAAGATAAAATGTTGAATTTATATGGAAAGAAGTTCTTAAACATGTGCACTGTTTTGGGACTGTACATTTTAAACGGAATGTGTAATGACGACCTTGAAGGTCGTTTCACATATGTTTCTGATTTAGGATGCAGTGTGAACGATTATTTTCTGATGTCAGTAAAAATGGATTTGAGTTACTATGTGAACAGTTAACACTTAAAGTTATAGAAAGATTTGAATCTGATCATAAGCCCCTTGTACTATGTATTGATATACTAAATGCTGAAAAATGCACTAGTACTGGTTCGAATGGTAAACATAATCAGTTTATTGTTAAATACTGCTGGAATAAGGATTATGCCCCGAAATTTACACAGTCCATGGACTCTCAGGATGTGAAAGAGAAAATGGCAGTGGCAGAAGATCTTATTGATGTGGATGTAAATGAAGCCATATGTAGATTCAATGTGATCATGAAAGAACAAGCTGAAAATTTGAAAAAGAAGATAGTATTAAATAAGAGAGCCCCTGATGATAACTGGTATGATGAGGACTGCAAAGTATCAAAATGTAAAATGCGTAGCCTATGGAGAAAATTTTGTGAAACTTTAGACAAAGATGATCGAGTTGCATTCTGTGTTTCAAGACGCGAATATGAAAATTTAAATGAAAGAAAAAGAAAGAATATAATATATGTCATTGTTAAATGAACTGATCGATTCTGTGAAGAGCAACAGGTCTTCTGGGAAACTATACACAAATTTCAAAGAAAAGATGTCAACCCTCCAACGATATTCGATATCCGAATGGTTTGAACATTTTAAAAATTTTGTTAGAAAAAAAACGATGGAAGTAGTTCAACAGAGATCATAGTCAATGATAATGAAGATGAAGAATTTCCTTATGATAGAGCAATATCTGCACAAGAAGTATTGCTAGCCATTAGAAAATTGAAAAATGGAAAATCTGCTGGTCCTGATGGTTTAATTGGGAATTTTTTAAAATATTCTGGTGAATCTGTTGTGAATTTCTTGGTAAAACTATTTAACTTCTTTTCGATAATGGCACTTATCCTGACAGTTGGAAAGAATCTATTATTTTTACCCTTATTTAAGAAGGGCGATGTTAACAAGGTAAATAATTATAGAGGTATTTCATTAAGTAATATTTGTAGCAAAATTTATAGCTCTGTTATTAATAGTAGATTGCATGAATGGGTAGTCAAAACAATATAATTGGAGAACATCAGGCGGGATTTTAAAAGAGGGTTTTCCATAATTGATCATATATTTACCCTACTTGCTGCTGTTCAGAAACAATTTGTGTATAATCAAAAGTTATATGTTGCTTTTGTTGATTTTGAAAAGGTTTTTGATTTCATTTCTCGAAGATTATTATGGCCTGTTTTGTTAAAAAAATGGAATAAAAGGTAAATTGTATCGTTGCATAAAAGTATGTACTGTGAGGTAAAAGCAAAAATAAGATCGAGTGCAGAATTATCTGAGTATGTCATGTGTACAAGTGGGGTCAAACAAGGTGATGTATGCAGTCCAGTATTATTTTCTCTATTTATTAATGAGTTAGCCTGGAAATAATTGAAAATGGTCGACATGGTGTAACTTTTGACATTCTAGAATTATTTATGCTGCTTTTTACTGATGATATTATTTTACTAGCAGTATCAGTGGTCGGTCTCTAGAGAGACAACTAAATAATGTGTGCTCTACAGCAAACAAACTAGAATTAAAGTTAATATGAGTAAGACAAACATTGTCGTGTTTCGTAAAGGGGGATATCTGGCGCGTGCTGAAAGATGGACTTATGGAGGTGAGAGAATTGTTGTGGTTAATGCTTATAAATATCTTGGTATTTATTTTACAACCAAACTTAGTTTTGAGTTTGCTTGTCAGGATATAATGAACAGAGCGAAAAAGGCAGTCATAGTTATTTCATCATATCTTGTACAAGTTGGACTGTAATTCGTTCAGTGTTTTTATCAAATTATTCGATTCACAGGTACAGCCAATCTTACAGTATGGAGCAGAAATATGGGCTTTTTGAGAAAAGGTGCCTTAATTGAGAAAGTTCACTTATATGCGTTGAAGCGCTTTTTGAATGTGAATAGTAGAACTCTTAATGATTTGGTATACGGTGAACTCGGAAGATATCCTGTTTATTTAAATTCTTATTTGAAGTGTATAAAATATTGGCTCAAATTAACGAGAATGGACGAATGCAGGATACCCAATAAAGGTTACAGGATGTTGTTGAAGTTAGACAATAATGGTAAGAGGACTTGGGCTTCAAATGTTAAGACAATGTTTAAATTCATATGGGTTTGGATTTGTTTGGGATAACCAAGGGTTTGAAAATATATCAGAATTTCTACATTGTTTTAAACAGAGGATTATCGATTGCAGGTGGCAGGACTGGCATGACCATATGTATAATAGTGATAGATTTGTTCAGTACAAACTCTTTAAATCGACGCATGTATTAGAACATTATATTAAGATGAAAAATGAATAGATACGTTTAGGTGTGCACTGACAAAATTTACATTTGGTGTATCTGACATTGCTTGCCATCGTTTTAGGTATAGCAATGTTGTTGAAAGTGATCTAACATGTCGCTTATGTAAAAAAAGCAAGGGAAGATGAAATACATTTTTTTGTTTTGCTGTCCTGCTCTGTGTGATTTAAGAATAAAACTTATCCAATCCAAATATTATACAGAACCGTGTAACTTTAGACTCATTCTCTTATTATCGACAAGTAATGAGAACACACTATTGAATTTAGCCAAGTATGTTTATGAAGGAAACAAGAGAATTCAGACTGCAATATCTTGAAGGTATGTTTGTTTGTTTGTTTCTTAATTTACAGTATTTTGTCATTAGCATTTTGATTCGTTTTATTCATGACATATATTACATTTATGAAACCCCCTTCAGTATGGGGCTTTGGCCTTAATCTGAATAAAAGATTCGCATTCGCTCTGTCTGTGTGAGACAGACAGAGAGAGAGAGAGGTGGGACAGGAGGGGAGGAACAGGTTGGGGGACGGGGAAGGAAGGGCATTTTGTCACACACACACACACACACACACACACACACACACACACACACACACACACACACCACAGACACACACACACACACACACACACACACACACACACACACACACACACACACACACACACACACACACGCACGCACGCACGCACACACACACACACACACCACACACACACTCACACACACACACACACACACACGCTCGCGCGCGCGAGCACGCGCGCGCGCGTTTTTTTTCCTCGCTCTCC
>JADBJO010000303.1:61492-78992 GCA_016801955.1 Conus betulinus
GGGCTCGAGTCTGTCTGTACAGGTGTTGTCTCCAAAGAATGTATCTCATGTAGCCTGACTGGCTTAAGCCAGGACATAACAACCCCTGGGTCCTCGTATCTAGAGATGATGCCTTCTCCAGTCGGCCAAGCACGCACCCGTAACAGGAGAAAAGACCTGATATCATTCAGAAATGATACTGCTTGAACAGCCAGGTCTGAGGGACAGAAGGATGGGGGGGGGGGGGGGGGGGGGGGGGGGTGACGTTTAAAGTGTTAGGATGGAAAGGGGGTGTGTGGACGAAAAGACACTTATAAGGGTGGAACTTCAGAGTGAGGGAATGGGGATACAAATGAATCTGACAGTGCGGAGTGATTGGGCAAAGAGAGAAAAGCGGTTTTGTACTCTGTTATCGTTGCTCAAGTAATTCTTTTTACCTTTGTCAGGTGGTTTTTCTTTTTCAGGCCGTGTATACATCGTGAGGTTCCTTATGCCTTCCTCACATTTTTTTTAACCAGTGTACGGTTCGTTGTTGTTGTTGTTGTTGTTGTTGTTGTTGTTGTTGTTGTTGTATTATGTTTCGTTTCATCCTTTCATTGATTGATTCTTCCCTCTTTTTGTTGTATCTACTGTCGTTTCTTTTTTTTTCTCTTTCATTTAAACATTCTTTTTTCCCCCTCCTTTCAATGCTATTTTTGTCTAGCTTTTGTTTTGTTCCTGTCTTCTTTTTTGTCTGTTGGCTTTGTTCTTCTTCCTTCAAATATACCATGCATCCATCTCTGTCATTCTCAGTTTGTCGCTCTATAAATGTCACTGGCTTTCTACCTGTCTGTCTGCCTGTCTGTAAAACACACACACACACACACACACACACACACACACACACACACACACACACACACACACATGTGCATACACACATGTGTTCATGCGCGCACGCACGCACACACACACACACACACACACACACACACACACACACACACACACACACATACAGAGAGAGAGAGAGAGAGAGAGAGAGAGAGAGAGAGAGAGAGAGAGAGAGAGAGACTCACACTCTGGTCATCAGAGATATGCAGCGCGAAAAACAGCCCAGTGACATCCAGGGACAAGGGAAAGCACAATCCTTTTTTTCACCGGTTCCCCAGGCACGCTAGGCATTACCACCTTCCACTGACTTCTCCCCCTCCTCCCTTCCCTAACATGCCAAATCCTCTGTGTGCAAATCACCATGTTTGCTCTTTGCGTGTCCGACAGGACAGAAGGATTGAAAGCCATTTTGCACGTGCATGGTCAAAAGAGACATGTATGAGACTGTACAAAGAAAGCTAAAAAAAAAAAAAAAAAAAGAAGAAGAAAGAAAAAAAAAAAAAAGAAAAAGAAAAGAAAGACAGAAAAGCGGAACACAAGAAAAAGAAATCAAATGGAGGAAATAACGAAGGCACAGAAAAAAAAAAATCATACCCATGGAATCTTAGAATTTGTCGTATTTTAATTGTTCTGGGGTTTGCTTGTTGGTTTTACCTTTAGATCTTTTGTACTGTTTCTTTTTGTTGTTGTGTTTTTCAATAAGGGACTTATGTTTAATACAACTTTTTTTTCTTCTTTTTGCGTGGGACATTTCTTTGCAGTACAATGACAGGCATTTCTTTCCTTAAAACAATACCTTATTCATTCATTGATTAGTGAAGTGGTTAGTCGATTCGTGGGTCAGTCAAACAGTCAGTTACATAGTTGTTAGAGCGTGGTATTCATTGGGTGGAGGATTACTCTAACTGTCTTCCATATTCCAGGGCACAGTAACCTAACCAAAGACTGTCTCCAGATATGTGATTCATCTTGCTCAAAAGTTCATTTCTTTCTTTCTTTTTCATTTGGGGTTGTAATGGCAAAAAAACAGCATTAACAGCAAGAAGAAAAACAAATATTATGATAATAAAAAAAAAAAAAGTAGACTGATGATGATGACGATTCATAAACGTTCTCCTGTAGCGAGTAAGATTGGTGCTGAAATTCCAATTCAGAATACACACATACACGCACGCACGCGCACACACACTGACTGACTGACTGAAACCAATTTATTGTCAGATTAACTCAAAGTTGTACTGACATTTAAGAAAACATTATGAACAGAATACCAACGTTTTTCATTCAAAGCAAAGAAGCATAATTAACACACCAAAATACGCGCGCACACATACACATACACACACAAGCGCACACACATGCGCGCGTGCGTACTCACGCACATACACATACACATACGGGCGCGCGTGCCCGCGCGCGCACACACACAAAAGTACGCACTTACATAAATACACAAATACACGCATCTCAATACGAACACACCCATACCCTCACATACACTCAAAACTTGCACACTCACACACAGACATACACACGCACACACACACACACACACGCACACACACGCGCGCGCGCGCGCACACACACACACACACACACACACACACACACACACACACACACACACACACACACACACACACTCGAGCACTCGTACACACATGCATTCACTCTCATAAAACACACGCATGCACGCACATATACGCGCGCACGCACATACACATCCACGCCCATTCATGATACGCTTCGGTGCTCGCACCCCGATCCGTCGGTGTGCAAACACACACACACACACACACACACACACACACACACACACACACACACACACACACACACACACACACACACACATATGCAGGAATGCCCGCACGCACACACACATGCACACACGCACGCATGCACGCACTTACAGGCACACACGCACGCACGCACACACGCACGCACATACACACGCTCACACACATACGCACACACACACACACACACACACACACACACACACACACACACACACACACACATACACACACAGATTCATGTAAACACATGCATCATCATCATCATCATCATCATCATCATCATCATCATCATCATCATCATCATCATCATCATCATTATCATCATCACCATCATCATCATCAACATCACCATCATCATCATCAACATCATCATTATCATCAGGGCAATGATGCGTGAATACTTTTCAGTGGCATCCAGACACAAGGGAAAGCACGGGTTCTATTTTACCAGCTCCTCAAGCGTGCAGTCCTGTAACACCTTTAGCTGACTCCTTCCGTCCTCCTTTCTCAAACATCTAAAATATATTGCCCATCACCTCACTGAAAGCGAAAGATGCAGTTGAAAATGAAGGAGGAAAGAGAGGGGGTATCATCGGGTATCTTTAGTCACATCACTGTGAGCTTGAGCTCATTTCCGGTTGTTTTTTAAGGTTTTGACTGACTACCCTAGGTGCTTATTTCACATGATCTTGTTACCACTGCCTTCTTTAACTCTAGTAGTAGGATTACGCATACAAGATTTTAAAGCAGTGAGTAAGAATTCAAGTAAAGTGGGAATCAGAAATAATCAGCTTCAGGATTTTTAAAAAATGCTGTGCTTCGGGCTGTCATTTAGTGGGCCCTTGAGGTTTTTTTATGCTTGAAGAAGGTTTTACAAATAAACCGAAATGTGCAATGTGCAATATGCTTTGAGTGTTGGTGGTTTTTACTGTTCAATGTAAAATCCTTTGTGTGCAAATTACCATGCTCGCTGTAGCGTGCTTGACACGACAGAAATATCGCAAGCTATAATCCATGGTCGAAACTGGCATGTGTGTATTTGCAGTTACAAGGTCAAGGACCGTCACAAAACCCCTCATTCTTCCTGCTGAAACGTCCTACATTGTGTTGGTTTTGTTCTGGATTTTATGCTGAAACTTCTTCATTTTATGCTGTAAAATTTAAAGAAATCAAATGAGATTCTTTCAAATTTATGAACAGAAACAGGAGGGAACAAAGGCGCGCACGCGCGCGTACACGAGAGAGAGAGAGAGAGAGAGAGAGAGAGAGAGAGAGAGAGAGAGAGAGAGAGAGAGAGAGAGAGAGAGAGAGCGAAAGCATAATCTTTGTCTACAACAGTTCAGAACATAATGGTTGACGTGCTTACATCCTTAAGGAAAAGAAAGATCAGTTGTTGTGGGGCATTGGCCATTCTGGGCTCTGGATTTATCACCCTCAGATATATGAAGCAACAGGCTGTTGGAGAAAATAAATGAGAGAGAAAGAGATGGAGGGAGGAGGGAAGGGGGGGGGGGGGGGGTAGGAGAGAGGGTGTGGGTGGGTCAAAAAAACGGAAATACACACAGAGAATAAACAATCGTCTTCCGAACACGGATCGCAGGAATATTCTAGAACGACGTCGTCTGATTCACACAGCAGCACACCCACATCATCCGTTTGATGGAACACGACCTTCCGAAATGCTTGATTTCTGAGCGGATTTTGCAATCGTCCCTGCGCCTGTCGCTCTGTCAGAGTAGCGACATAACCCTTAACCACTCCCGTATCAAAACCAGCGACAATTTTGTCTGTAGCCTGCTCCAGACTTATGTCGATGTCCGACGGGTGGATTTCTGGGTCCCTGCTGTTACACTCCGACAGATCTGAATGCAAACACAGAAGCGTATCCTGAATATGCGACGTGTCATCATATCATTGCGAGTCGGCTTGATGTGTGTTCCTCCCTACTGTACTGTGTACTGTGTTCATCTGATTCGGTGTCAGGCACGGCCAGTTCATTCGCGACACAAGTGGTACCGAGACCAGCACCAACCTGTTCATGTCGTTTATTCTGCGGCTTCGATCTCTCTTGATCACGTCGCGCGTGGCTGGGGGTCTTCTTTCTGTAGTACTGAACTTGCGTTCTCCGGTTCAGCACAGGATCCGCCATTGTTGTTGACACTGGGCTGACCGGCATCAGTCGCAGAACGACCACAGTGTTGCTGCCTTCTCCAGTAATTTTCCAGCATGAAACACAGTTTTCAGTCAGCAGGGCGTTTAGGGCTGTCTGCGCAGTCGCTGGAAGTCAAGTTACTGGCATTGTCACATGAAAATAGAAAATAATTGCCGCAGCTGAAATAAATAGCGCCCTGTCGCTTCCTGTCAAATCACGTGACCCCCCTTTGATGTTTGAAGAGAGAGATACTCCAAAATTATCTTGGAATATTCATTTTGAATACATATTAACAAAGGCTAGGAAAAGTTTGAACTTACTAAAGATCATAAGCAGACTACCCTGGGGAATGGACCAAAATTTCTTCTAAAAAAATTACAAAGTTTGGATTGCAAAGCCATTAAATTTGCTCTTGGTATCCCTATTCATGCCTCAAACGCAAAGACATATAGAGAAGCTGGAATCTTGCCCCTGATGATTATCGTGAACTAGCTGCATCAAAATTTGTCATAAAATCGAGTGCTGGTGATAATTACATTCAAGAAGATTTAAAAAATTAGATCCGACACTGACTTTCCAAAAAGAGCAATTACGATTAAATCGCAAGAAACAATAGCTACATACACTTCTGATTTGATTAAATGTTCAAAAATAGATATTAAAGAAGTGGCTAAAAAAACCATCTTCTTCATTTATTCCATCATGGGAGATACCAAAACCTATTCTTGATACTGGTTATTCTGATATCAAAAAAGAGTAAATATTAATATCATCACAAATTTAGCAATCACATGTATACGAAAGAAAGATATCAAATCATTTTCAGGTGTTTACTGATGGTTCAGTTTTAGATGATGGAAATGTTGTGCAGCATTTGTTATTCCTTCCCTTAAAACTCAAAGATCGTTCTTTCTTGGGTAGCAATTTATCTATATTACAGCAGCGAATTAGTAGCTATAATGATGGCAATGGAATTTCTAACAGATCTTCCCATTAACATCGCTCAGGTAGTTTTCTTTGTAGATTCAAAATCAGTCCTACTTGCCCTTGACTCCTCCAATATTTCGACCCGACCCGACCTTGTGTTTGAAATTAAATATCTTTTATACTGTCTGGCATCTAAAGACATTTTTATAGAATTTTGCTGGATTCCTTCGCATACTGGTATACTTGGAAATGAACTGGCTGATAGGGCTGCGAAAAAAGGTGCTAAAAAAGCAGGGTCATTTCTGAGAGTTAAAAATAAAACCGTCAGTAGTGGAATGCTATCGTACCCTTGAATCGACTGCACGGAAGAGAGTCAAACAAAATGTTGATACGCCTACCGAGATTTCATCCAACCAATGGGAAGCTTTTCCATTAGACCTTGTATTAAGAAAAACGACTGATCTTCCAGTTTATTATTCCAGACAAATATCTTCCCTTATAATTCGATTAAAGCTAAATGCTTAAAAAAAACAAAGTTTAGTAAGAATACTAACTGTATTTGTGGTAAAGAGATAACACTGAACCATATTCTGTTCAATTGTCACAAGTTGACTACATTCTTACCAACATCTTTGCGATCCAATACTTTTTCTGAAAAAAAAACTTGCAAGATCTACTTTCGAATCATTCTTTGATGATCGAAATTGCTGAATACTTAATACATAGTCCGATTGGGGTTTTTATTTAGATAGTTTTGAGCTATTTCATTGTGTCTAAGATAGTGAATGGATTTTTTTTTTTTCTTGCTATATGTTAATTTTTTCCCACTAACTGTTGTATTTAAGATGATTGATCTGTTAAATGTTCAGTTTACACAGATACATACACGCACACACTCACATACAAAGGCCTACATTCATGCTTACACAACACATAGGCTTATTCATCTAATCATTCAGTCAGTCAGGCACTCTCTTCTTTCATTCACGTCTAATATCACTCAAAGTGAGGATGAGAGAGGAGGGGGGGGGGGGGGGGGGGGGGGTCACAGAGCAGAGAGAGGGAGGATGCAGCCTCTATCCAGCAAAACAAAACGTCTTCCTGCACCATCTGCCTCGCCTCCCCACCTCTCCACACCTCTCACCACGTACATCCATCCATGTATTATTCTGCTAAGTAAAGCCTCTAGGCTCCTTTGTTATTTCTAAAACCAAAACTTCTTTGACAGAAACTGTCATTGCCATCTATGTCCACACTTACTGTGTGTACAAAGATAACACACTTAACTATTGATGTTAGGGATTCAAGGGCTTTCAAGAAGAGAGAGAGAGAGACAGAGAGAAGAGACAGAGACAGAGAGACAGAGAGAGAGAGATAGAGAGAGAGAGAGAGAGAGAGAGAGAGAGAGAGAGAGATTGGGATGAAGGGAGGGAGAACACAGACGGAGAAAGGGGGGTTGTTGGCATGCAATACTGTGCCATCTAAACTGTGCCAACTTCTTAACTTCTTAACTTCTTAAAGATTTAGCTTTGCCTGAGGGCGCAACTGTTTTAAACAATAATTATCATGGTGATTTCTTCCCTTCCTCTGTTGTTTTCTGTATTCGTTATTTTTTCCCCTGATGTGAGTTCCAGAGTCCTTGTTTGCTGGCACTGTGTGTGTGTGTGTGTGTGTGTGTGTGTGTGTGTGTGTGTGTGTGTGTGTGTGTGTGTGTGTGTGTGTGTGTGTGTGTGTGTGTGTGTGTGGCAGAGAGAGAGACACAGAGAGAGAGACAGACAGGCAGACAGACAGACAGACTGACAGACAGACAGACAGACAGAGAGAGAGAGAGAGAGACGCACAGGCACACTGACACATGAGGCAGAGAGAGACAGAGAAACAGGCACAGAAACACAGGTAAAGAGATAAATTGGAGGGGGGGGGGGGGGGGGGGGGGGATGGTCGGGGAGTAAAGAGGTGGTTACATAGAACAAAAATAAAGGACAGATGAATTATAGGACAGTAACTATGAAAAATTATAGAAAAATAACTAAAGTAATCTAACTTACGATTATGATTATAAAATGTTCCTTAATGGACTTTCCAAAAGGTGTCTCGTTAATTTAACAAGAGAAATAACTGGCAACGAATCTAAAAAGTCAAAACACATTAACATGCCCAGTGTCAGCACTTGGTATAACACCATTCAAAAGGGTTTCGTTAGTTCACAATCAAAAAATCACATGTTGAACTGAAAGATCCCCCACGACATACACACTTAACAGTCTGGCAATACTTGGTTCGTAGGGAATTACATAAAAGTCTAAAAGCCAGGCTTGCTTGAAACCGGTCGGCTAATCGACACAAAGTTTGACAGAGTTTGCTGACGAGGTTTTGATGAGGAACTGTATTGACTCCAGAAATCCCTTTCGATGATATGACTAATTCCTTGTGTGACAAAGGACAGTCAACCTTAATACTACCTAATATATTCTTTGCTCCCCTTTTTTTGTGCTCTATCTGCTTGATCGTTAAAAATGAAGGAGGTGTGCGATGGGGACCCACGAAAATATACAACATTAGTACCTTTCATGTAAAGACAGTGCAACATGTACTTAATCTCAAATAATAATTCCTCTCTCTGTGTATTTTCAAAAAAACAATGCAAACTTTTTAATACTGACTGTGAATCAACACAAAACAGGATATTAAATATTGAGACTGGCAAGGAAAATTAAATAATTTAATGCCATCAGGACAGCAACAAGTTCAGCTGTAAATATGGAATGACCCTTACCTAAATAATATGATTTTTTCAGCTTTGTAATCTGGAATTACAAAGCCAGATCCCGCACTACCATCATCAAGAACTGAGCCGTCAGTGTATACTTTCAAATAGTTAGTAAACTTTTCTTCCATGTCAATTTTGACAGATGCTGCTAACACATGCGGCGACATCGCTTTATTTAGATCAGAAGAAAAAATGTTAACTTTTACTTCCGTTAGTTCCCAGGGGGTACCGGCGGAACCAGTACGCGAGGCGCTACCTCGTGTGGGTTAATCTTTTGATGAATTAAAAAACGTCTGAAACATATGAACGAAGCGTCTCTAAATTTGAATTTTTCTGTGCATTTTTCGAAAAATCAATGTCGGATCGTGTATTTAACTCTTCAAGGTCGTCCACGGCAATCCGTCTCACATCAAGTGGCAAAAGGCCTGCTATCTTATAAACTTCAGAGGACTTAGTGTGCACAGGTACACCCAGGGACAACTTTACAGCTTTACTGTCAATTCTTTGAAGTTTCTTAAAATGCGATCGCGGAGCTGTGTGTGTGTGTGTGTGTGTGTGTGTGTGTGTGTGTGTGTGTGTGTGTGTGTGTGTGTGTGTGTGTGTGTGTGTGTGTGTGTGTGTGTGTGTGTGTGTGTGTGTGTTGTGTGTGTGTGTGTGTGTGTGTGTGTGTGTGTGTTGTTTGTGTGTGTGTGTGTGTGTGTGTGTGTGTGTGTGTGTGTGTGTGTGTGTGTGTGTGTGTGTGTGTGTGTGTGTGTGTGTGTGTGTGTGTGTGTGTGTGTGTGTGTGTGTTGTGTGTGTGTGTGTTTGTGTGTGTGTGTGTGTGTGTGTGTGTGTGTGTGTGTGTGTGTGTGTGTGTGTGTGTGTGTGTGTGTGTGTGTGTGTGTGTGTGTGTGTGTGTGTGTGTGTGTGTGTGTGTGTGTGTGTGTGTGTGTGTGTGTGTGTGTGTGTGTGTGTGTGTGTGTGTGTGTGTGTGTGTGTGTGTGTGTGTGTGTGTGTGTGTGTGTGCACGCGTGGGCTATTATTTGTATCCACAAGTGTAGACAGATAGATGGAAAGGTATGTAATGTATGTATGTGTGAGGGGAGGGGGAGAAAGAAAGAGAGAGGGGGGGGGACAGAGACAGACAGACACACACACACACACACACACACACACACACACACACACACACACACACACACACACACACACACACACACACACACACACACACACATACACACACACACAGGGACTTCAAAGGGCCCTTTTGATATTGAGCACACTGATTTAAAAAAAAAAAAAAGCAATATAAATATAGTGGCAAGCAATGTTATATCTCATATTGAGGAGAAGTATCCAAATCATTTAAATGTATACACAGGTGGTTCGTTATAATAGAAAAATGAGAGCTCTGCTTATTTGATACCTGATTTAAAGGGAGAGAAATCTTTGTCACTGGGGAAAAATAAATCAGTATTTACTGCGGAACTTACTGTAATATTAATGGCGTTAAATCATCCTCTAAATTTCCCACGACTATGTTTCAAATACATCTTTGTGTTGATTTAAAGTCTGTGCTTTAGGCATTGAAATCATTAAGACTGCAGAATAGGTCATAAACGATAAATTGAAATGAACAATTTAATTCATGCTCTCTCTAAACAAGGCACGGCAATTACTTTCTGCTGGATACCGTCACATCGTTCATTTTAGTACAGAGCTGCAAAACAAGGTGCAAAATATAGTTCAGAATCTCTCAGGATGAATGTTCGACTTTCGGTTCAAGTACAATATAGTATAGTGGAATCAATTGCTTGGAACCATTTCCAGAATTCCTTTTTTTTAAAAAAAAGTCTCACAATATGCTTATTTACAAAGATTTTAGTATTGCAAACATTAAAATACACTCCCACATCAGCAGAAAGTTATCGTTCCTTATGTATAGGTGGAAAATCGATGCTTTTACAACAAAATTTGTAAAAATGCCTCATGTGTTCGTGGACAGAACATTACAGCTGATCTCACATTTTATCATCTCATACTAATGAGGTTGACTTTTAAGTGAGTCAATCATTTACCTACTGCTAAATCTACATAAAATATACGAAAAGACCATCTTCATCCGTCCCCTAACCTTCACTCTTTTCTCCCACATCAAAACTATTTGTAGTTTTCTAGCTTTATCATTAGGGTTTGCTTTGTTTGTTTGTTTTTTGTTTTGGGGGTTGATGAGGTGGTGTGGGTTTTTTTCGTATAATATCACCTAGAGTGGATAGACGTTAAATTTGAAACTAACAGACTGAGAGAGAGAGAGAGAGAGAGAGAGAGAGAGAGAGAGAGAGAGAGAGAGAGAGAGAGAGAGAGGGGGGGATGCAGCTTCTAACCGGAAAAGCAAAACTTCCTCCTGTACCATCTGCCTAGCCTCCCCCTTCCCCGCCCCCCTCCCCATCCACCCCTATCCCCATCACTCCACACCTGTCGCAATGTACATCCATCCATGTATTATGCTGCTAAATAAAGCCGTTAAGCTCCTTTGTTATTTCTATAAACGACAAACATGTTTGAAAAAAAAAAGATTGGACAGAAGCTGTTACTGCCGTCCATTTCCACACTTCCTGTGTGTACAAAGATAACTCCCTTGACTATCGATGTTGGGGATCCAAGGGCTCTCAAGAAGAGAGAGAGAGAGAGAGAGAGAGAGAGAGAGAGAGAGAGAGAGAGAGAGAGAGAGAGAGAGAGAGAGGGAGGGAGGGAGGACGCAGACGGAGGAAGAGGGGCATTGTTAGCTTGCGATACTGTGCCATCTAATGAACTTCCTGAAGTTGTTTAGCTTTGCCTGAGGGCGCAACTGTTTAAACAATAATTATCACGGTGATTTCTCCCCTTCCTCTGTTATTTCTTCCTCTTTATTTTTTTCCCCTGATGTGAGTTCCAGAGTCTTGTTTGCTGGCACTGTGTGTGTGTGTGTGTGTGTGTGTGTGTGTGCGTGCGTGCGTGCGTGTGTGTGTGTGTGTGTGTGTGTGTGTGTGTGTGTGTGTGTGTGTGTGTGTGTGTTTGTGTGTGTGTGTGTGTGCGTGCGTGTGCGTGCGTGCGTGCGTGCGTGTGTGTGTGTGTGTGTGTGTGTGTGTGCGTGCGTGTGTGTGTGTGTGTGTGTGTGTGTGTGTGTGTGTGTGTGTGTGTGTGTGTGTGTGTGTGTGTGTGTGAATATGTGAGCCATCTAATCCTAATAAGGTTAAGCAAAGACTCTCAAAACGTTTGAAACAGTTCTACAACGATATGTAACTTGGCCATACTCCCCGAGTGAAGTGGTGCATGAAGCAAGCGCAAAACCAGAGGATTCGTCAGAATAATTCGATCCAACACACACACACACACACACACACACACACACACACACACACACACACACACACACACACACACACACACACACACACACATACACACACACACACACACACACACACACACACACACACACACACACACACACACACACACACACACACACACACACAAACAGGCGCGCGCGCGCGCGCGTGTGTGCACCTGCCCACACTAAACGCACACACATAATGGATGTCGGCGCAGCAATGACATGAGCACCAAGGCTGAGTTTAATGGCTGCTCCATCAGATCACAAAGCAGGTACACCACAAAACACAGCACATGCTTTCTTCAGCTTTAGTGCATTGAAGTGATGCTTGAAATTTGCTGCGACAATGAAAATGATTGTGTGTGTGTGTGTGTGTGTGTGTGTGTGTGTGTGTGTGTGTGTGTGTGTGTGTGTGTGTGTGTGTGTGTGTGTGTGTGTACGCGCGTGTGTCTATGCATGTGTGTGTGCGTGTGTGTGCGTGCGCGCGCGCGCGTATGATACTCTTTGCAATCTTACTGGCGTTGCACCAACGCTGCTCGTTCCAGCCCTTCCATGCACAGCCACACACAGTCGTTCTTTCTCAGCCCCATGTCGTTCACAGGAAGCAGCCCATTCTCAGACATTGCCCTACTATTAGCAGTTCACAGGAAGCAGCCCATTCGAAGAGACATTGCCCTATAGGAGTCATGTCGGTGGTTTTCGGTTGCCCTACCACTCAGTCATGTCGGTGGGTTTTCGGTAATGCCAGCTCTGATTCAGTATTGGCACCGGCTTCTAAGCATGTTACTGAATGAACGAGGGGGAAAGATGGTGGTTAACCCTTAAGATAAAGATTTGCATGTTACTTGCAAAACTTGGGCACATTCTCACGGTTCAAACTCTGCCAGTGATTGAAAAATAAAATCAATATTTATGGAGGTCTCAATCCAATTTTTCTCCCTTGTTTGTATAAGCGAACATGGACGCAGGAAAGAAAAGCTTTTATGTTGGTTTTACCAACTTTCTTCTTGATGCCGATGATTGAAAAGAATCAGGATATACCTTTTTATCTGTTATGAACACTCATGATTGAATTTCATTTCGTAAGAAAACTAATGACTAGAGAATAAAACCGTTATGGGGTAGGAGTAGTCATTTTTTGTGATTTGTGCGAGACTGATCATGAAAACTAGAGACTGAAATACAATTAATGGTCTCAAAGTTTTACCAGATTTCCCTTTTTCTATTCATAAGGTGCATACACTCAGGGACATGAAAGTAGTGGGTTTAAAATTCAACATAAAAAGACATCATCTGGGGAAAAACTGCCCTTCATTTGGGCTGGCACCCCATATTACAGACGATATTCTGTTTCTTTGGACCCCAAAACGCTTCGTAAAAGTCATGCTATGATGATTGTTCACCTGATCAAAAAAACTACATGTAATCTCCTTTGACAGCTCCCTTGTCCTACTTGAAGGTTACATGAACGTCAAATGATTAATTCTTCCGGAGGGGCAGTGGGTGAATATTGGCAGAAGACGTATGGACCCCATGCTGATGATTCCTGCCGAGAGAGCCACCGATGAAGAAATGAAAGAGGCAGCCGTCCCTTTCTACACACATCTAATGCCTCAGGGTGGCTTTGAAACCAAATAAAGCATCCATTGTTGTGCTCGCTGATGTCATTTTCCAGATGACTGGAAACCGAAAGGCAGATGAAAGCCCTGCACGGGAAGGCGGTGATGATAGGAGCGTTCGTCAGTGACACATCCACGGCAGAGGCAGTCAGTCATGATACAATGCACGTGCGCAAGGGAAAACGCCTACCAGAAGTGCAATATGACGAGAATTGCAATGGTATACTTCCCCTCCCTCTTCCCACTTTCCTACTTCTGCTGCCCTTCTCCCATTCACCCCCTTCCCCTCCGCTTCTTCTTGCTGTTCTCCCACACTGGGTGGTGCCCTAACAGCTCAACTGGTGCAAGATTGCGCTGATGAAAGGTTTTGAGCTAGACCACTGGAGACAACATGGAAATTGATAAATGTGATATTGTTCTGGTGGTTTGCTTGGTGAGAGGTAGGTCTCCTGTCTCCACTCTCCAGGGATGGTCATATCCCCACCCATTCCACCCTTCCACCTTGCCATACACTCACTCCACCTCCCACTCCTGCCCGTATCACTCAGAGTTGTCAACCAACCATCACCCCAGGTGGACATCAACAGTAAACATGAATGTGCCATAAAGCTCCTGCCCTGACCATTCTCTTCCCACCGCCTGATGAAGCCATTGCCTCTTTTCATGATAATAACGATAACAATAACGATAAAGGGACCGTTTGCATAAAGCACTATCTGGAACAATTGTCTGTTGCATAGGTATTCACAACCACAGAGGAATATAATACAAGCTTTTTCAATTAAATCTGTGAAACATGATGGCTGATATATACCAAATATATGGAAGTACATGCATGTACGCACGTTGTCATGGGTAAACAACTATAAAAATGAAAAGGCATTGCAAAAAATAACATCTATTTCTGGAACATGGAGAAATATGTGGATCACCGCTTGAGAAAATAATGGAAAACGTGTAAAGGAAAAAATGTCAATAATTTTTTAGATACGCGGATGTTGCGAATATGATCCTATAATTTCCAACCTAAACGTGTCACACGCCAAAATCCTCGCTTGGTTATGAAAATACATCCAGCCCAAATGTCAGTCTGGACTCCTGGCTCTTCCTCAACCCCCCCCCCCCCCCCCTCCACCGTCCCACTTATCCCAGTCCACCCACCTTTCCCAAGAGCATGAGTGCTTGGTTCACAGGAAGAAAACATTCAGCAGGAAAACACGTACATAACAAGATATGCAATAGAAGCCCTAAAAATTAACAGTCTAGGACTCTGGTTTAAAAAATAAAAGACCAGACAAGTGGAGGTGAACGTATCAATATCAGAAGAAGTTAAGACACTGAAATTTAGGCTAAAAGAATATATACATTTTAGGATAAGGTGGCAGCACTAAAGTCTTTCATTTTTTTGAAAACTAAATAAGTGTTGAATTCGGCTTCCTAATCTAGCACCAAATTAATAAAAACAGTTTCCTGAAAATATTATTTGAATTTTGGGATAACAAAACAATAATTTGACAGTTTGATGTAAACTGTACAAGGAATAATGGCAAGCCTTTGTAGATACGTTGAAATTATCATAGAAAAAACACTGTAGAGACACTTCAAAAAGGAAAACATATTTAATCATTTGTTCACAAATAAATTTTTAACACTGTTATGGATTTAAGAAGTTCACAAAAAGTAAATATAATTGTTTTCGGAAACAATTATCCTAGCATTTGACAAACTGTCATTATTTGGATAAAAATCAAGAGAATTTCTCAGAACCTATCTTTGCAACAGCAACTTAAATGCAGACACAGCTGGAGATTAGACACTCCTTTCCTCAAGACCGCCATCCTGTCTACATATATATTTATATCTGAAGATAGACGGTTAGACTGATTTATTGCCGTGCTTACCTTATAGTGCAAGGTCTGTCACTTAAGGAAATATTTCTGTGCCAAGACAGTTTTTTCACATTTCTTTCTGGAAATTGAGGGCATAAAAGACTTGGGTTTGCGTTTATTTAAAACACATGCATGCAGAGAGAGAGAGAGAGAGAGAGAGAGAGAGAGAGAGAGAGAGAGAGAGAGAGAGGAGAGAGAGAGAGTCCAGTCTCTTGTGTTGTCGCCACTTCCCACCTTTCATCCCGTTCTCACTACCTATCCTCCATCTCTTTCCTCCTCTGTCCCTCCTCTCCCTCTCACTCCCATTACTTTGTTTTCACCGCATACCTCCATGCGATGTTTCCCATAACAAAAGAAGAATAAATAAATAAACAAATAACACCAGAGTCTCATTGAGTTCCCATGCATATTTTCGGTTTAAGTTACTTTCCCTCTTTGATCAGAGTGACACCTCCGGCGTGCACGAGGGCCGATGGTTTCACAGGCCTTTGACAATCGGTAGATGTGCTGGTTCCATTGTGTCAACAAAACCCTCTCATGTGCTTTATAACAGCTCATATATCCTTTACAATCTTTGCAAGGATCGGTGATAAATATTCAGTGATTGTTCATAATGCTGTGGTTCCCCGTTGAGGTGTCGGGGTGTTTTGTTGTTGTTGTTGTTGTTGTTGTTGTTGTTAAAGTGTGTTGCTGTTTTTGTCGTTACTTTATGCAGCGCAGTCACGATATAACATTACAGATCCTGTTTCCAGATAGCTGCGTGCTGTGTGTCCAGTGTTAAGTCAGATTGAATAACCTTTTGCTTAGGAGTTCTGTAGCAGGGACAGGCAGCAGGGGAGGTCTTGGAGAAGAGATGGTGAAGGAAGGGTGGAGGAATGGTTATTCATCTGTTCTCCTTGAACTGCTTACACTACCCCTCTTCCACCTGCTCCCCATTCCACCCTACTTCCTTTTCACACCACAATCTATCATTTACATCAACAGAACAATTATTCTGATGCTTGTAATGGTTTTGCTGACTATTTTGCCCGCACTCCAACTCAGAATAGTGTCAGAATACCGCTGCTGTGCTATCTCGATATTGTCTGTTGGCATGATTGTTGGCCTGTGAAACATAGGGAAGATCCATTGGCATGGGAACAAGATTTTTTGTTTGTCTTTGGATAAAAGCGAATGATGAAGCTCGTTCTGTTGTCGATATTTTTTGGCGTAGCATACCATTGTCATCCAAATAAGCCAATCTTATTTGAATTTCTTAGTCTGATCAATTACCACTAATCTGCAGCTGTGTCCATTTTCATGCTGACTAAGGTCTGGAGAGGTTAATTTTTTTTTCATTTTTGATATGTGCTGTTTTTTACGCCTGAAGAAGAAATATTTGTGGAGAATCTGCTTGTCAGTTTTCTACTGCATGTTAAATAAGCGTTACTTTATTTCTTTCCATTTTGTTTTTGTGTGTGTTTAGTTGTATTTTGGGCTTGTTGTCAGTGATGCTGCTGTCTGTTTCAGTCCCCTGCTTTGAAGTTTTGTTTTGAAGCAGCAGCAGCACGCCCCGCTGAGTCAGGTTATAGAGCATTTCTACACATTTATGAATGTGTGTTGCTTTCGTTTTTGCATAAAAATTCTTTGTTTCTGTCAAACCTAATTACCCAGAATACCTTTATTATCTCAAAATGAAGAATCAACCGTGATGGCGTCTCTGATTTCACATAATAAAAATAGACAGGACGATACAATCTGGTACGTCTGTGCACAGAGACAACTGTTCATCACAAAGTATGCTTAAAAAGCTTATCATATGAAAGACGAACAACTTGAAAGAAAAAAAAATGATCCATGCAGACTAACCAACACATGTACTAAAGCATGTATGCATACACTTACAAATTCAAATTTAGCGAGAACTACATGTTTTAGCCACGTGTACACACCTGCATGTACAGCACAAGTGTGAAGTACGTATCTATGCGCTCTAATACTCACGCACAACACATAACCTCAAGAATGTCAGCACCAGCGCGCAACCAATCACATATCATTCTAGATCTCTCTCTCTCTCTCTCTCTCTCTCTCTCTCTCTCTCTCTCTCTCTCTCTCTCTCTCTCTCTCTCTCTCTTACACACACACACAC
>JADBJO010000303.1:111492-113992 GCA_016801955.1 Conus betulinus
GTGGAGCTGCTACATATATAATGCGAACAGTGGGACGGAGCAGAAAAAAATGTAATGACTGATTTAATGTTGATTGTGTGAACAAAAAAAAAGCATGAGGTCAAAAGGTTACTCAAGAGTTTTCAAAGATGTAAAACGGCTAAAGATAAGAAAGAAAAAAGATAAGCCTATGTGATATCACAAACAGAGTATGTCAAGTTGAGAAAATGAAAAGAAACAGAGTTTTTGAAGAAAACAGGTTACAGAAGTTGAGACACTCAGTAAATGATTCGAGGGCATTTTGGTCAATTATACAATCTGTTAATAAAAAACGTCTTATATATAACAAAATCTCTAGTCAAGAATGGCATAATCATTTCTTTAATGTTTTCCATGAATCAGTCAATGACATAATTCAAGGAGACAACTTAGGGGAAAAGAAAGAGGAAGTTGAATCATTGTTTAATAATAGTCCTATAAGTAAAGAAAAGGTTATTGCTGGTATTAACATCTAAAAGTCGGGAAAAGTGCAGGGCCGGACAAAATTGTTGGAGAAATGTTAAAACATGCTAATGAGGCAGTAATTGATTTTCTTATTCAAGTATTTTAACCAACTTTTTCAATATGGGACAATTTCCTTTGGAATGGGCGAAATCTATAATCATTCCAATACACAAGAAAGGAGATATTTAACAACCCTGATAACTATCGTGGAGTTTCACCTACCAGTATTCTAAGTAAAGTTTATACTTACTTTCATTCTGAACAGACGATTGACAAAATGGGCTGAAAATAAAGGAAAGATAATGGAAGAACAAGCAGGTTTTAGAGCTAATTATAGCACGATGGATCATACATTCACGTTATATTCACTTGTACAAAAATGCTTACTTGAAACAAGAAACTGTATGTAGCATTTGTAGGTTTTAGGAAGGCCTTCGATTCGGGTAATCGAAATGTGTTGTGGAATGTATTGCGTAAAAGTGGTGTGAATGGTAAAATGTACACGTCTGTTAGAGGTGTTTATAACTCGGTGCTTGCATGTGTTTTCCTCTAAAAGGCTTGTATTCAGATTATTTTGAATGCCCATATGGTGTAAAGCAATGATGTCTCCTAAGTCCCCTGTTGTTTTTTTCTTCTTCATAAACGAATAAGCAGTAGAATTATCAAGAAATGGTAAACATTGTATTCAGTTGATTCCAGGAGCTATCGAATTATTTTTTTTATTACTCTTTGTTGATGATGTTATTCTTCGTTCTGGAACTGCTATAGGATTACAAAACCAGTTAAGAAATTTTGAAACACGAAGCAGATCGCTTAGGTTTGACGGTGAATTTCAATAAAACAAATATCATGGTATTCAAGAATGGGTGGTCACTTATCTGTGAATGAAAAATGGTTTTATATATATATATATATATATATATATATATATATATATATATATATATATATATATATATATATATATATATATATATATAAGAACATTCATCAAGTGTATAAACTATTGGCTGAAATTATTAAGACCTCCAAAGTCACGTTTATGTAGGCATGCGTATGGCATGCTGCTTATGCAGCTAGAGCTGGATAAAGAAAATGGAGCTTACAGAGTAAAGAAAGTTCTGTCGGAACACGGTTTTTGGCATTGTATGAATATTTCAAGAGATAGGAAATGAACAGCAGTTTGTTGCGGAATTCAAAGATAGACTTATTTGTTTCTTTGAACATAACTGGCATTCAGATATGGAAAGCAAAGAAAAATAGTTTTTTTTTTTTCATTTGAAAACGTATTTGAAGTTATTACACCTATATGGCATAGAGCAAATCATGCAAGATTTAGGCTACGTACACTTGGATTTAACGCGAATAAGAGATGGTACCAATCCGGAGGGTCCTCAGAACCACCATGCCCTTTCTGTAGATTCAGTATTGATGATGAAAAACACTTTTCATTCCAATGTTCAGCATACGACGAGTTGCGGGCAAAAATGTATATTTGCGAATTTAGACGTGACTAAGAGGAAAGACGTTTGCTTCACTGTTAATGTCTGACGAGGAGACTGTAATTAAATCAGTTGCTAAGTTTATTGCTGAAGCACAAAAAATACGACAGACACAGCTAATGACAAAACCAGACAAGGCAAATGTTTAATGATGACTTCGAATTATGTGAGCTTTTGGAAATCACGTCAGCACGACACATCTTAGTTTTAGTGGATGGTCGAGACCTTGTACCATACGTTTTCTTCTTTATCTCTTTTTTTCCTACAATGTGAGCATTTTTTTGTTTTCACTTTTGGTTATGTTTTCGTTACGTTGTATGATGCTGTGCAAGAGAATTGCAGAATGATATTGTTGCTAACCTAATTTTCTTTGAATCTTTAACTGTTTATTTAAAGATCAATTACTCTGTCGATAAAACGGAGACATTGTTACTACCCCCCTTGTCAATAGACCTTTCAGGTAATGACAACAAAATATCAAAGTGTCAAAGTCTCTCTCTCCTCTCTCTCTCTCT
>JADBJO010000303.1:121492-126492 GCA_016801955.1 Conus betulinus
TCACGCACCACACACACACACACACACACACACACACACACACACACACACACACACACACACGCACGCACGCACACAGCACACACACACACACACACACACACACACACACACACACACACACACAGATAGAGAGAGAGAGAGGAGAGAGAGAGAGAGAGAGAGTCACTGACTGAAACCAATTTATTGTCAGATTAACTCTTAATTGCACTGACAAGCACACACGCACACACACACACACACACACGCGCGCGCGCGCGCGCGCGCGCGCGCGCGCGCGCACGTAAATGAACGTAACACAGCGTGAACATTTCCCAGCGACACCCAGCGACAAGAGAAAGCACAGTAATTAGTTAACCAGCTCCACAGGCACGCAAAGTATTAACACCTTTCAGTGACCTTTCACGCTCCTCTCATTTCAAACATGTCAATTAACACCTTTCAGTGACCTTTCACGCTCCTCTCATTTCAAGCATGTCAAATGCTCTAAGTGCAAAGTACCATGTTCATCATTGCGTGTTCCACAAAACAGAACGATCAGAACTGACCTGTACATAACCATTTAGTTGCATTAAAAAAAGGAAATGAACAGAGAATTAAACGTAAGAAGCTGAAAGAGAAAAGATGGAACCATAGAATGTTGAGAAGTTTAAGAGAGATGGTGGTGGTGGCAGCATTTTTAAGAACCTTTCTAATTTTGTCAAAAAAATGACATAGAATGATTGTTCATAAAATCAAACAATCAGCTATTTTCCAAGTACAAGAAGTTCGTCATTGAAATTAAAGAAAAAAAAACGTGGAACTTTTGAATGATGGTGACGAAAGCCAGATGGAATGACTATTACCACGATCCACTCAACAGCCATCAGCAAACCACAGTTACCCACATGAAAAAGAACCAGCCATCTTTCGATCAGAGGTTGAGAGGGCAGTAAAGACCAGTCCCAGGAACAAAGCAGCCAGAATTGATGGGATAACAATAGAAGGTATCCAATCGTGTAGCGAAGCTGGAATCACATGGCTGACAATAGTCTTACAAATAGCATGGAGTGAGAGAAAAGCCCCAGGGGACTGGTAACGTGCTGTAGTGTTACCCATCTGGTACAGAAAAAGAAGCAAGATAGACTGTGGAATGTACCGAGAGATTTCTACTCTAAGCCAAGTAGACACGATTTATACTAAAATACTAGAGTAGCGAACGTGATACAAGGCTTTACCATTCTTGAGCGAGTCACAGATGTGTTTTTTTGCTGATGACCAGTCCATGATACACGAAAAAGAAGAACAATTTCAGGAACACACCACTACGTAAATACCGTATGTGAACAGTAGAAAAACCAGCGACTTCACCATAAATGTGAAGAATGCAAAACTGAAACAAGAAAGCAAATTCAAGAATCCCAGAAGTAACTTCACTGTAGGTGGAAGGCTCAACAGGTAGATTTGACGAAGGTGCAGAAGGCCAATAATGTAAGTCACCAGCTCTTTCCTCTCCTGAAGAACCCAAACATCCATGTGGAAACCAAAGATTATCTGATCAATTACATGTTCACGCCCCGTCTTACTAAGCAACGCCAAAGCGGGACCCTGAACAAATCTCTCGGCAGAAAGATCACAGCCTGTGAAATGCGTTGCTTACAAGGAGCCATGAACAAGATCAGGCATGACAAAATCAGGAACACAAAGATCAGAGAAATGGTGGGGGACAACACTGAATCTCTGATACATAGAACAGCAGAGGGTAAAATGGTGTGGTCACCTCTCATGATTGCCAGTCTCCTAGTCAGCCTAGCGTGCATACAACACGTGATTCTCTGGTTACAAGCCCAGAGGAAGACTCAGGAAGACCTGGAACAGAGGCACCAAGGGAAAACATGATGACCCATGGTATTACATTAACACGAGCTTTCAAAATGGCTGCAGGTTGAGGGCTCTTTCTGCCCACGAATCTCTTGAAGATAGAAGTCGATAAATAAAGGTAAAATAAAGACAGACTTCGTTTGTTAGCATGAGGGGGTCTGATAGTTGGTGGACTACTATCTTCATTCTTTTGATCCACTTACGACCGTGTTCCTCCTACTGAAAAAGGGAAACTTTTTGTTAATCCTCTAAGCAACAATAAGAAGAAGAAAAAGGATATTAACAATCAAGAAGAAAAAAAAACTTGGCCCTCAATAGGAATTGAATTGCTACTTAAATTAAGGATAACACTGCCAAGACGTCAATTCTCAGCAAAGAAAGAAAAGAATCATTTCATGCTTGTGTATATTCATACAGATAAAGAAAAAAATCCAGTGAGTTTTTCGAAGGACACACATTAGAAAAAATAACACATCCATGCACGCCTGTCATCCACCGACGATCAAGACTGGCATCACTCGTTTTGTTTGGTCTGTCCACATCGTCTGCGATGTGTTTTGAAAAGTTCTATGTGAATTTTTCCTTGCCATATATTGTCAAAGGCGATGGTTCAGTTATTACGTGTGCGTGTGTAGTGTGTGTGTGTGTGTGTGTGTGTGTGTGTGTGTGTGTGTGCGTGCGTGCGTGCGTGCGTGCGTGCGTGCGTGCGTGCGTGCGTGCGTGCGTGCGTGCGCGTGTGTGTATGTATATGTGTGTGTGTGCATGCGTGTGTACGTGCCTGCGTGTGTATGCGTTTGTGTGTGTGTGTGTGAGAGAGAGAGAGAGAGAGAGAGAGAGACAGAGAGAGAGAGAGAGAGAGAGAGAGAGAGAGAGAGAGAGAGAGAGAGAGAGAGAGAGAGAGAGAGAGAGAGAGAGAAAACTCAGTTTGTGTCTAAACTTTATATTTTATTTCTGAATGGTCGGGTTTGATACAAGTTCAGCCTCGAGATGATAAATTTGATCTGCTGGACTGTAAGCAACATGAACTGACATCAGTTTAATTGTGTTGGCTTGTTTATGTTTCATACATATCAGATGGGTACGGATCTCCATGGATCTCCTATGCAGTATAGCACGACAAAAGCACCATTTCTCCAAACTTAAAACCTGTAAATCGTCTCCCTCCTCTGTGAGATGGTGATTCTGTTATAGGTGTGGTGATTTCCTGATTCGCTCTCATGGGCACCTCAGTCTCCATTTCCCGTCCACTTCCATGTCTGAGAAGATCTTGTGTGGAGGTCTCCGGAATCAGCACACAACAGGAGCTGTTGTGAAGGTGCGAGGGATTGGATGACGGTACTGCTTCGCTTTGGGAATCAAAGATAGGAAAAGATTTACTTTTTGAAATAAGATATTACATACATGTTATTATGTTGAAGGGGGGATTGGGATAACTTTTTTTGCTGGATTCCGTCACACCGTGGCATATCTGATTATGAAAAAGCAGATAAATTAGCCAGTGATAGTGCGTTAAGAAAAAAACACCTGAGAGTAACTTAAACTTGGTGTTCAAGAAATTATTTCGTTGCTAGAAAAATGCATGAACAGTGAACACCTTCCAGAGAAGTATGAAAATCTTATCATGTCCACGATAGTTGTCATCTTTAATATGCAAGCTTCGACTGAATTCGCGGAAAAATCAAATTATATCGTAAATGTAGCATGTGATTGTTCAAGCCTCCTATCAGTGGACCATCTTCTTTTTCGTTGTTAATATTTACTTCATTATATAAAAAAATCGAACGTGGATGTGACTGCATATGATTCTATCAAAACAATAACACACAAACCAGAATTATGCAAATAGCAAAGTGTGTTTTCCATGCATCAAATTAACACTCTCCCTCTCCTCGCTCCTTTTTTTTAAAATCTAATATCACCAACTGTGAAGAGACTCTAAATTGAAGAACTCACTCACTGATTCACAGAGGATATTGTTTCTGTCTGTGTGTGCGTCTAAGAAATAATCAACAATGGACACTTAACTGCGTGGCATCCTGGATACATGTTGAATACGAACACCATCAGAAGAAAACGGTAACACTCTCAGAAGAAAACGGTAACACTCTCAGAAGAAAATGGTAACACTCTCAGAAGAAAACGGTAACACTCTCTGAAGAAAATGGTAACACTCTCAGAAGAAAACGGCGGGCTGGGATCATCATCATGACCTGCCTCCATCACCCACCTCTTCCTCCCTCTCCCCTTCCTGCCATTTGTTGTTTTCTTTCAACAGCCATTCGCAGCTGCTACGAACATTCTGATATTAAAACGGACCACAGTTGTGCAGACAAAAAATCGTATGGAGAACAAAACGTAAGAGGCGCGTTTCCGCCACTTTTTACAGCTTCGCATTCATTTTTCCTGTCGATTTCTTCAACTCTTAAAATTCTACTGTTTTTAACTTGAAACATAAGCAGAGGTGTTAACTTCGATTCATTGCATTCTCATACGCAGCTCAGTTTTTGGTTTCCAGCTGGACTGATGCAATACATATAAACCTGTGGGATCTCACCAACGTCTAAAGAAAACGACTTGTCTTGTTTTCTGACAGTTTGACACAGGAAGACGCCAAACATGTTCAAAGACGTTATTAAACTTATTCTAAACTATTGGAAGATGAGGGAGAGGGAGAGGTTGGTGAGAGTGGTCAGAATCACCAATTACTGAAATTAATGCCTCGGAACAGAAGCATCTGTAAATCGATTTGTTGGTAACAGCCACTCCCATACCCGAGTTGAACTGCGAGGAAAGCGCCAAAAGCAAGCTGAAGAGCATCATTATAAGGCTATTTTCTCATATGTTTGTGCAGGCTTTAAGATAAAGTTAAAGCCAATTAGCCTGACATTTCCAGAGTTTTCGCAGTGACAAGAGAAAAAGAAAAAAAAAAAAAAGTCACTATCCAGAAAAATGCAAAGAACAAACGACAGGACAGATGCAAAGCCTTTTGACCATGAAGTCTCCTACAGACAGGACACAGTCACAAAACAAATGAAATAAAGAAAACGCAGACAAAACAAGGGACACACACACACACACATACACACACACACACACACACACACACACACACACACACACACACACACACACACACACAC
>JADBJO010000303.1:131492-136492 GCA_016801955.1 Conus betulinus
CTCAGGCACGCTAGGCATTACCACCTTTCACTGACTTCTCCCCCTCCTCCCTTCCCTAACATGCCAGATCCTCTGTGTGCAAATCACCATGTTTGCCGTTGCGTGCTGGACGGGACAGACAGATTGAAAGCCATGCTGACCGTGTGTGGTCAGAAGTGACATGCATGTGGCTGTATAGTCGAATTGGAATATAAAAAAGATGGGAAAGTGAGAATAAGAAAACAAAGAATCAAAAGTAGGAAGAAGGAGCGAAAAGAAAGAAATAGAACCTTGAAACAGCAGTGACGTTTTTTGAAGAGGGATGGAGGGTGACGAGCATTATTTGGTGAAGTTTCCAGTTTTGCATATAAAGTATCTGGAATGTTTATTTATGAAATGGCAAAGTCAAGCATTTCTCAAGTACAGGAACTTTGATATTCAGCTGCTTGTTCGGGGTGAGTGGTTGTGTTGTTTGCTGGGTTTGTGTGTTTCTGTCTTCTTTATTTTGATGTGGAATACACTGATCAAGAACTATCACTGAAGACAAAATTCATACAGATGAGAAAAAAAAAACATCTCTTTTTCTTCCTTTATTAAGACAACCACAGTACTGTCCACCTTTAAACCTGTGTGAAAGGACAAGAATGTTTCCACAAAACCTAAGATTCGGCTCATGTGTGGACTGGTACGTTTCATCTTCCTGTACACATGTAAGACAGGAACCCTCACAGTGGATCTGGAATGAAGAACGTGAGCCATAGTAATGATATGTTACCGCAAAATACTAAACATCAGACACAATGATTCTATCATCAGTCAACAGATGGGTCAGATCATCAGACAGCACACAGGGCCAAATGAAGATCGCCTAACGTCCATTGTTTCTTAAAAAGATACGAAAACGAAAAGAAGCCCTGTGCTGCAGTACAGAAGAAAACAGGAAAGAAAACAAACACAAACAAACAAACAAACAAACAAACAAACACGTCTGGATCTCTCCTTTGGTGCCGATCCACGTTAAACTTCAGTGAGTTCGTCCCTGAGCTGCACTCAATGTTTCCCAGTGACGTGAGGGAAAGATGGAGTGTAAACTCAAGGACGAACTCATCGAAGTTTAATGTGTCAATCATCGTTATCAAGGTCGTTATTGTCACCCGCAGAATAGACAGTGCAGACCAGACCGTAAGTGCAAACACACACGCACGCACGCACGCAAGTACGCACGTACGCACGCATGCACGCACACACACACACACACACACACACACACACACACACACCGCACACACACACACACACACACACACGCGCGCGCGCGCGCGCGCGCGCGCGCGCGCGCGCGTGCACAAACACACACACACACACATCTAGCCAAACGAGCAGCCACAGTACATCAGACCCTGCAACGGCTGGTGAAAATCCTTATAAAAATACTAGTCGGTCTGAAAGTTCCTTGGAAATTCTGACGTGTACAATTAAAATGCTCTGCGACAGAATTTCAGCCTTAGAAAAAGAAGTAGAGGAGCTGACGAAAGATAACAACAAAAAATGGAACTACAAACAAGCTGAAACTGTAAGTGTTGGAATACAAACAAATAGTTCAACAACAACATCTTCCAACTCAACACAACGCAGCAACCAATGTTCTTTTTTTGCACGACTCTGTTATGTCAAGAGTCAACGCTAGGCGCCTGGGAGAGGCCTACGGACTTAAAATTGTCTCCAAAAGAGCTTTCAAGATCTCAGACTGTGAAAAAGAACTTGAAAACATTGGTTCAGAAGTTCCGGTTGATTGTGTGATACTGCATACTGGAATAAATGATTTGAAAAGTACTGACCCTGGAGAGTTACAGCAAAAAAGATGATTAGTGTTGTCAACAAAATCAAACAGCAATCTCCGAAAACAAAGTCGTGGTAAGCAAAGCAACGCCAGTCAAAGATCAGATTCTGGAGGGGAGACGACAACTATTCAACGCTTTACTGTTTTTCCGAATTTCCTCGTCATCAGACACATCTCTTCTCTCTCATGAGAACTTGATCCTCTCAACAACCGGCTCATGAGGGATGCCATCCACCCGTCTGACAGAGGTACCAGCATCCTCTCGCGGAAATCTGGGGCGGCATGTCCATCGTCTCTTTTGGCAGAGACAGCGCCGGAGACATCGCCAGAATCAGACACGCGGGAGAGGCGCCTGGGACCACGAGCCATCCCCCCCCACCTCCTGCTGGTCGTGTCGGAGCTCCCGGTCCGTGGCTTTTCCATCCTCGTGCAGGGGACACATGGGACTCTTACAGCTGGCAATTCGTCCCTTGGTGACTTGTCAACAACTTCACCTTGCCATTTGATTCTGTTAACTATGCCTTATGAAAACTTCCAATGATAATTTATTACTATTTCAATGGAACTGTCGGTCAATATCAACAAATCTCTTACACTTTGAAAATCATATATATCAACATAATTATTCAGTGCTAGCATTACAATCACTGAATGTAGATGTTCATAAGCTACCGAAAATACGCAATTTTTATTATCCACCTTTGTATATAACTATAGGAATGATGGTAAAAAGATTCAACCGCCATTTATGTGAGAAGAGATCTAAATTATTGTCCTCTGAACCCTCCTATTCCTACTAATGCTGGAGTTTTCGCAACTGGGGTTACTGTAAAATTGAACAAGCAGACAAATTAAACATCATTTCTGCTTACTATCCCAGTGGCCCAAAGGCAGATAATACAGACTGGATAAAAAACCTTCCTTTGTCAAACAACAAATGGGTAATACTGGGAGATTTCAATGCGCATGCTCCATTTTGGGAATATGGTTGCACACTACAACTTGCAACCGTTTAGTTGAAAATATTGTTGACTCCAAATTGGTTTTATTAAACGATGGTAGTATTACCAGACTGCCAGACATTTCCACTCATAAACCTACTTCTATTGATTTTATCTTTATTTCTCCGGAGTTGGCAGTAAACTCGGTATGGTCAACAGAGGATGATACTTTGGGCAGCGATCATTTCCCATTATAATACAGTTAAAGGAGCATATGAAACATGAAGAAGATGGAAATGAAGATAGTATCCCAAAGTTTTCATATAAAAATGCAAATTGGTCTCTTTAT
Source organism: Conus betulinus (assembly GCA_016801955.1). Classification (NCBI taxonomy): domain Eukaryota; kingdom Metazoa; phylum Mollusca; class Gastropoda; order Neogastropoda; family Conidae; genus Conus; species Conus betulinus. Next base: position 134,602 of record JADBJO010000303.1, read on the forward strand.
GAATCGATCTTGTCCAACACACATTTCCATAGCATTGAAAATGAAGGTATAGATGCATATTATACAGAGTTTTGTCGACATCTCTTACAGGCTGCCGGAAAATCTATTCCTATTTGTAAAGATGCCCAACAGTGGAAATATGTTGGTAATTCATGGTGGAATTTAGATTGTGCAATAGCTGTAGCTCTTAAAAAAGAAGCCTATAAAGCCTGGCTGAAAGTAAGAACAGATGAAAATTTCCTAGCGATGAAACATGCCAAAAATAACAGTAACAGGGTCGTTGCCCGAGCGAAAAGAATACATTTCTCAGAATTTTGTAGATCCAAAATATCGGAATCAAAAGATATCCATAAGGTTTGGAAAATGGTTAAAAAACTGAAAAATGGTTATTGCTTGCAACAGTACCCAATTAAGTTAGATAATAATGCTCTTCCATCCTCACAGGAGAAAGCTGAGGCATTCGTCAAAATATTTTCAGAAAATAACTTGCTGTCTAGTCTCAGTCCATCTATCAGGTGTTTTAGAGAGGAGGAAGAAAAACGAACTATCTATCAGGATCCACCACCAAATCATTTCCATTATTTAAACGCTCCTATTACATATGAAGAATTTTGTGAGACGTTTAGAATCTTTTCTTCAAATTCAAGTGCTGTTGGCCTAGATGGTATATCCTATCAACTGTTATACCACTTGCCTTCACATTGGAAACGATTACTGCATTCATTTTACCAAAAATGTTGGTTTAATGGAACTCTCCCTCCCTAGTATCTGGAAGAGATCTGTTGTAGTCCCAGTTCCAAAACAAGGTAAGCCCAGGTCAGACATTGGTAGCTACACTAACCGCACTAACCTCTCACGTTGGAAAGTTGTTAGAAAAGATTATCCAAAAACGTCTTTCATATTTTTGTGAAAAAGAAAGTATAATCCCAGTGAATCAAGCGGGATTTCGCAAAGGTCGATGTACAATAGATCATTTAGTGAAACTTACAAGTCAAATTAAAAAGCAGTTTGCCAGACGGAAAAGTACACTTGCTACCTTTTTTGATATCAGAAAAGCGTATGATAGTATCTGGCACGCTAGACTACTTTACAAATTGAAAGAAATAGGAATTAATGGAACGATGTTTCAATACTTTAAGTTTTTTTTTTTTTATCGCAGAGATCCATATGTACAAGAATAGGGAAAGTTTACTCGTCTTTTCAGAGCATTGATATCGGAATTCCACAGGGCTCTATTATAGCCCCCATGTTGTTTAACATTCTTATTTATGATCTTCCAAAGATATTATCAAAAAGTGTGAGTTTAGTACAATATGCTGATGACATTGCTATGTGGATAATACAAATATCCGAAAGAATACAGGCAGAGATTACGAATCATGTACAGAAGATATATCAGTTAGAGATAGATAAATTAAACAAATTTATGGAAAATAACGGACTTATTCTCTCAGGTGAAAAAACACAGTTAATGTTTTTCAATAATGGAGACAACCCGATGTATTTGCCAAGCTTCAAATTGAATGATTCTGAATTGCAGTACTCACAAAACATAAAATTTCTGGGTGTGAACTTAACCCCTAAACTGAACTGGCGTTTTTTTTACATTGAAAGCTTGATAGCTAAAACAAGGAAACGTTTAAACTTACTGAAAATTATTTGTATTCAGCCGTGGGCTCAAGATACAAAAACCCTCCTGCACCTAGCTGTTTCCCTAATAAGATCAAAACTAGTGTACGGACAAGAAGTTTATTTTTCAGCTCCTCAAAGTCTACTGAAAAAATTGCAAAGTATAGACAGCAAAGCTATCAAATTAGCGCTTGGTGTCCCAGTGCACACAAACACATTGAAGGTGTACAAAGAAATAATATATGTTATCACTGTCAGATCA
>JADBJO010000303.1:173992-176492 GCA_016801955.1 Conus betulinus
GTGGACATTCATATATCAGACATTATAACTGTCATTCCAATAACTGTATATGATTGACCTAATGTGTACTGCTAATAAAAAAAGAACATTTGTTTGTATGCACTAAGACACAATAACACATCTATGACTTTCGCTGTAATAATGGAGAAAAGTAAAACACAAAATCTTCATTTTCTTTTCAAGACCATACTAGATTTCTTGTCAAACTGTAACAAGCACAGAAAATGCTGTCTAGTAGGGCAGACTGCGTGTAGTTTAAAATCAATGATTTCATTTCTTTTTTCAAACCAGTGCATGCTCCATTGACCTAGCAGTGTGAAACAGAAAACGAACAGTGCAAAAGTCCCCCTCTCTCTCTCTCCCCACCTTTAAATCGTGGTGCTGTGTAAGTTCTCCTAACAATCCAGTCTTTTTGAACTCTTCAGAATAGTACAATGAATTTTGTTCGCCTGTTTTGCATATTATCGGTTTCCAAACCTTCAAAATGCAATGTAGGCCTACGTGATCAGTTTCCATTAATTTACAGCCATATTTCTGGTGAAGAAACTGAAATCATTTTCATTAAAATATATAATGGCCCAGGAAACGAGCTTGATTACTCCCCATGTATACGGGCACGCACGTGTGTAGGTGGGGGGGGGGGAGGGAGGGGGTAAAAGAAACAGAGGGAAAGAGGGAGAGCGAAAAGACGTCGCGCTGGATCTGATGAAGCAACCATATAGAAATTCATTACAACCGCAGCGTTGAACTCGAACTCGAATGTATTCTGTGAAGGCCATAGTCCCATTAGAAGGGGCGTGTACAAGAAATATTGATTAACAAATTTAAAGTCAGTATATTAATACATATACAGCATTCATGACAAAAAATTATGATACAACGACCGCTTTCGCTTTGAATGTTTGATACAAAAAAGATACAAAGTTTCCTCACGGTATCGCTGTTATTAGAAGACATTAATGAACAGAAACGGAATGTATAAAGATTTTTGCAATAATTAGGGGCAATATACTGTTTTCTTAAACTGTCTAAAAAGGACAGCACAATGTAAAATGTATTCATTTTCAACAGACGCATTTACACGATGGACATGATAGATTCTGTGTTTCATGCCATCTGTGTCTATAAAAAAAAAAATGCACCTTCAAGGCGGAGGTACCAAAACGAAATCTTGTCATAATATATTTCAATTATCTATCAATGTCTAAGGAAAGATATTTCGGTACACAGTGTAGAGAGTCACAGAACATATTGTAAGTATTAAAACGTTCACTGTTACTCAGATGCTCTCTCACATGTTCCCATCTGCAATCGATCAATCGCTGCTTAAACACGCGCGCAAAACTTCACGCACATTCTCCACATCTTGATTAATCCATACATCTCTAAAACCATTTTGCTGTAAGTATAATCGTACATTCGTAACCCAAGTATCTTGCCTGTACTTTCCAAATCCCTTAGCAAGATATAAGCTCTTCTGGGTAACCTGTAATTATCCATTTGAACTAATCTCAGCCAGTCACGGACGCAATTTACGGTCGAATTAACAGTGACAGGATACCTATTCAATTCATTGTAGACTAGATTATTAGGTGTACATAGCTTAACAGTTAGAAATTTTCCTTAGCGCATACATATGCACTTTTTCACAGTGCTGAGAAGCAATTTGTAATCCCCATATCTCGAAACCGTACTGCTTAATGGGTTGAACCTAACCACCAAACAACATTCAAAATACATTTAACGAACAGTTATTCAACGAATGAAGCCATTGCATTATACACACAAGTGCTTTCTTAGCTTTACTAGAAATATTTTTACCCGCAGCTAAGCCGAGTAGACATATAGATACCTAGATATTTATACGCGTTTAGAACAGGCATAACAGAACCATCAAATATCCATCTTTCTCTCGCACCTAAATAACCCCCCTTCCTAAAGACGACTTTATTACTTTTTCTTAGAACTTATTTGTAACCGGCGCGTCTGTTATAACGAAAGCTGGACATAACGAAGCAATTTTGAATGTCTCGTTATGATTCGTTACAAGTGGTTTCGATTGTACATGACCGAAGGTATGGAACGCCTGGCTCAGTCATGCATTCCGGCAGATGAATAATATAATACATTCAAACATGTTCATGAATTTCTTTTTCCTCCTTTACACACACACGCACGCATGCACGCACGCATGCACATACGCACGCACACACACACACACACACAACACACACACACAAAACACACACACACACACAACACACACTCACACACACACACACACACACACACACACACACACCACACACACACACACACACACACACACACACACACCTACTAGTGCACGCATACCAAAGTATATACCTGCTCAGAAGCGCACACACGCATTCACACATACACATATCGCAAGCATACATCCCCACACATGGACACACATGCAAACACACGTGTACCTCTACTACTGTGGAGTGAGTAACTATGGCAACTAAAGAAATGG
>JADBJO010000303.1:183992-191492 GCA_016801955.1 Conus betulinus
TTGTTTGAAGCACGCTAAAGAACGTTGGGGTTAGCTGAACCGATCGATTTTTTTTTTTTTTTGCTTCAACGGTTTTCTTTTCTTTTTTCGGGTATGGGGAAGAGGGGTGGAGGAGGAGCAGAGGAGCAGTGGAAGTGGCGGCAGGATGGGGGTAAGGTTGGAAGAAGAGACCGTAGTTTTCGAACCAAATATTCCTTTTTATCTGATACAAAAGATTCTGAACGCTTGGGTTCAAGAACGATAACTCCTATCACTCTTCTTAATCTTCCAAAGAATGCTCACCGAGGTCTCTTACTCCTAATAGGGAGCAAGGAAAAACAGACACGCCGAGTCAAGTCACCCAGCGTGGACAATTACAATTGAAATGAATGGGTCACAGATGAAAAGCGAAATTCAAACAATCTTGAGTCTAATTCAGTTTCTTTCCATTTAAGATACACATCATCCTGGACATGAACAAGATAGGTGTTGCCCTAAGGGTCAGAGGTCAAAGAGGACATCTAATCCAAATATGTTCAGCCATTGTTTTTTGACCCCATGCACCAGAAATAGTAACGTCTTTTGATTGGTAGAAAGAGCCTTCGGCTTTCTTACTCTCTGATTGGTAGAAAGAGCCTTCGGCTTTTTACTCTCCACCTTCAGAACAAGGAGACTGTCTAAGCACAGCCAAGACATAAGAATTTTGCTTTCTTTTCTTTTCTTTTCTCATACTTTACCTTGTTTGATTTCATTTCCTTTTCTTTCATTTCATTTCATTGCATTTAACTTTGTTTTTTATTCATTCATTTCTTTCTATTTTGGTGTGTGTTTGTTTTCTCACTTTTTTTGTCTTTGCTTATTCGGCTTGTAGAATGGCTGCCGGTCAAAACGCACTGCGTCTGTATTGTCACAGCAGTTTGGCTGTCTACCTATTCAACTTGTATTCTGTTGCTTCGAATTAAGTCTTGAACCACAGCAACCTCTCTCTGCGTGTGTGTGTGTGTGTGTGTGTGTGTGTGTGTGTGTGTGTGTGTGTGTGTGTGTGTGTGTGTGTGTGTGTGTGTGTGTGTGTGTGTGTGTGTGTGTGTGTGTGTGTGTGTGTGTGTGTGTGTGTGTGTGTGTGTGTGTGTGTGTGTGTGTGTGTGCGCGCGCGTGTGTGCGTGCGTGCGCGCGCGCGTGCATGTGTGTGTGTCTGTGTGTTTGTGCGAGCGTGCGTGTATTCGTGCATGCGTGCGTCCGTGCATGCGTGAGTGTGTGTGTGTGTGTGCACGCGCGCGCATGCGTGTGTGTATGTGCAAGCGTGCGTACGTGTAACTACTTTCGTACGCGCGCGGGTGCGTTCGTGCGTGTGTGCTCTTCCCCCGTGGTCCCCAAGTCATTAGATTAAACGGAATCAGATGGACAGGGGATTCATTAACGGTTGGCCTCTTGCTCTCCGGGCCAGATCAAAGTGGCTTGGAATCCGATTACATTCCGGTGGGAGACCTCAATCCTCATTTCCCTTGTCCCCCCAGATTCTCATTCACGCCGGCCCTCCTCACCCCTACCACCCCTCCCCTCCCCTTTCTCCGCTCCCACCCTACCCCTTCCTACGTCATACCCCTCCTGCATCCTTCCCTCCCCTGCTCACCTCCTCACCCCTTTCATTTCCCACTCTTTGTTCCGCTTGGAATATTGAAGTTTTGTCGTTGATGCTGATGTCTTTCCTACTCCTGTGGATATACCAGAGAGAGTTTGTCGTGTGATGTATCCTCTCCGTTCGTCAAGTTTTGATGTTGATGCTACATTTGTGGATATATCAGAGAGTGTGTGTTTTGATGTATCCCCTCCATTTGCCAAGTTTTGATGTTGATGTTGATGGTATCCTTGTGGATACATTACAGAGTGTCTTGTGATGTATCCCCTCCATTTGCCAAGTTTTGATGTTGATGCTGATGTTGTTGCTACACTTGTGGATATATTACTGTGGACATGTCAAAGATGTCTCGTAATGAATCCCCTCCATTTGCCAAGTGTTGATGCTGATGCTGATGTTGTTGCTGCATAATGGATTGTCTTGTAATGTCGCCCCTCCATCTGCCAAATGCTGTTGATGTTGACGCTAATGTTGCTGCTACTTCTGTGCAATCATGAGAGAGTTGTCTTGTGATGTATCCCCCCCCCCCCCCTCCACCCCTCTTTTGCCTCTCGGTTCAGTTGGTTCTGTTGAAAGCCTGGCCAATGACGAAGGTCACAACAAGGCGACTGAAATGTCCTGGTTCTGATCGTATAACAGAACTTAGCATATGGTCAATGCAATACACTATATATAGCTCGTGTATGCTGTGCTATGCTGCGTTTGTGTGTTGTGATCTGTTGTGCTGTGCGTAATGTGCCTGTGATGTGCAGTAAGGTATTGTTATCCACTGCATTATAGCATCTCGCTTTACCATCACAACAGATTTCTTCGTATGAAATTCGAGAAGCTTTCTTCGAAGACAGCGCGTCACCAGCGTACAGCGACATCTCTCTCTCTCTCTCTCTCTCTCTCTCTCTCTCTCTCTCTCTCTCTCTCTCTCTCTCTCTCATGACTTAACCTATCAAAATTCTTTTTCACCCTTCAGCATTTAGCAACGGACAGTTCCCATCTTGCCGCTGGTCCTTTATACATGCGGGAAGTTCATACTTCATACAGGAACCCACTTTATCGTGTTGTCTGAAAGACTACCACCCAGGCCCTCATTTTAGGGCCACTGGACAGGGGAAGGAAAGAAGTCCTTTGTGAGATGTGAATTGTGGATCCGGCATGAGAGACTGATCCATATGAGCCTCTTCACGTGAATGTGACGTGTGGAAAACCTGTTGATGACGTAAAAAAAGATTGTGATTCACGCGGACGCCTTTCCCACCAACATGCTATGTGAAAAACTGTCGATGCTGACTAAAAAGATTACTTATAAATGTTATTTGTTATTTTAGGTATAAGGTCTTTTGCCAGTAGAAACTTATGACCTCTACGCGATGTTGAAGTGTTGTGAGTTGTCCATTTTTTATTCTCGATAGTTTCAAATAAATCTGATTATGAATCTGCCCTTTGATCCGGATTCCCAACACGGATCGGCATCAACGTTTAGTGGGTTTGCCTTTAGGCCATATTCCATCTTTTCGATCCAGTTCAGTTGAAATGAGGTGAGCAGTTTTTGCATAATCGTGTCGAAGGACAGACAAACATATAAAGCAGTAGACGTGGATGGCCATGCAGCCTCCTTGATGGAGGCAATATCATGAGGCACGCAGTGAGTCTTTACTTATGGATGTCGCGAGGTCTCTCTCTCTCTCTCTCTCTCTCTCTCTCTCTCTCTCTCTCTCTCTCTCTCTCTCTCTCTCTTCACTTCTTTCTCTTTTTCTAAGATTTTCTTTTCTTTTCTTTCTTTTTCGGGGGTGGGGTGGAGTGGGGTAGATGCAGTGCATTTCTATGGCTAGCCAGTGTGTGTGTGTGTGTGTGTGTGGTGTGTGCGTGTGTGTGTGTGTGTGTGTGTGTGTGTGTGTGTGTGTGTGTGTGTGTGTGTGTGTGTGTGTGTGAATAATTCAAAATAAAAATAGACTAAATCCGAGGTCAGTCGGGGTACTCAAGTTTAAGACTTTGCGGGTGACTGAAAAAAAGAATCGAAGAAAAAGAAGAAGAGAAGAAGAAGAAGAAGAAGAAGAAGAAGATGATGATGATGATGATGATGATGATGATGATGATGATGATGATGATGATGATGATAAAAGAAGAAGAAGAAGAAGAAGAAGAACAAGAACAAGAACAAGAATGCAATAGAACCTTTACCCAACAATATAACAAATTACGTTCGAACAGTATCATTACGTTGAGAAGACAAACATATCAAAGAAAACGGAGGAACATTTGAAATTGCGGGGAATCATGATGCATTCATTGTTGACTTACTCGATATTAAATTTGCAACATAGCACTCGTGCGTTTATTTTCAGTTCTGCAAGTACTCTCTTTCCACACACACACACACACACACACACACACACACACACACACACACACACACACGCACGCACGCACGCACGCACGCACACACGCACACACACACACGCACGCACGCACACACACACACACACACACACACACACACACACTTCTAACCCGTTGACCATTCCTACCCCTACAAGAAGATTATGGGCGCAGATCAATGATGTGCAAAATTCAACATGCTTTCCTTCCCCCTCCCCACTTCCTCCGTCCTCCTCCTCCACATTTTGCTTCACCCTCTCCACTTATTTCTCCTGCTTCCTCTCTCACCACTCTCCCCATCCCCACCACAATCCCGACCCCCTCCCCACACCCCCCACACCCCCCTCCTTTCTTTTCCACAAGTTTCATCCTTTCAGTTTGAAAACCCCTCACCCTCCACCTTACTCGTTGTCAAACTGCCGCAGACACTTTCAGAATAAGAGAGAAGGGGAACTAAAAGAACAAAAGAACCTCAGTTTCGCGTGTCTTTTCCGTACAAACTTGGGAAAAGGACTCGAAAGAAAAGAAAGAAAGGGGAAAAAAAAAAAAGGCTGTTGAAGCACTCTGTTGAAGCTCTCCGTAGTTTGAGGGTCGGCGTCATTTCAAACACTACAGGAGAAAACGAAACTGACGGGGCTTTGACGTACAACGGCTTGTACAACGACAGGCTTGTACAACGACAGGCTTGTACGACGACAGGCTTGGACAACGACGGGCTTGTACAACGACGGGCTTGTACAACGTGGCGTGGCTTTGCGTTGTGGACAAGAGAAGTTCTGAGGATGGACAAATGACCTGGTCTGGTTTTTAAAACTCTTCTCCTGTCTGTCTCTCGCTGTTTTTGTCTCTTCTACCCGTGTGTCTGTCTGTATTTCTGCATCTCTCTCTCTCTCTCTCTCTCTCTCTCTCTCTCTCTCTCTCTCTCTCTCTCTCTCTCTCTCTCTCTCTCTTCTCTCTTCTCTCTCTCTTAAAAATGGCTCTTGAGAAAGACGTAGTGTTCTATTTCGATTTCAATTTTTATTTTGAAAAAAAAAAAATCATTTATTTCTCAAAGTATTAGCCAAACCAATAGATCGGCGATTTCAATTTTTATTTTGAAAAAAAAAATTCATTTATTTCACAAAGTATTAGCCAAACCAATAGATCGGCGGACTTGAAACATAGATAACAGTTAGCCTTTAGGAGTTCCTATGGTAGGCCTACATTTGGCAAAAGCCTTCCATACCATGAATCATTCACTTCTGGCCTCCAAAACGGCAATTTGTTTTAACTGTAGAGTTCCTGAACACGGAACAGATACTCTATGGTAATGCCATATCTGTTCTAAGAAATGTGTGTCATCTTTAATGACGTGTACACGAAGTAAGCGTCCTATTTCACAACAGGTATGTTTCTGCCAATCAAACTTTGCGTGGTCAGGAGAGGGGACTATGAAATCGTGTCCCTGAAGATGTGTGTTTGACAAAAATGAAAATAGAAATGCGTTACGGATTTTATATGCGCATGATGAATCTTTCAAATGTGAACCCACTACGCCTGGTATGTATTGATCACCTTTTTTTGTTAAATCTCTCTCTCTCTCTCTCTCTCTCTCTCATCTCTCTCTCTCTCTCTCTCTCTCTCTCTCTCTCTCTCTCTCTCTCTGTCACTGTCATTGTCTCTCTCTCTCTCTCAAAATAAGCAGAGCATCCCGTCTGGACGAATTTTCATATGAATGTCTGAAATTCTCTGGAAAATCTTATCACTCCTTTCCCGATAAAACTGTGAAACAAAGTTATATGACAATGGCTACAGTCCTGATAATTGAACACGTTTCCTTACTGTTTCTTTATTTTAAGAAAGCGGTGCGAACAACGCAGAAAACTGTCTAGGGATCTCATAATTTGAGTAGTGCCAGTAAAATGTTCCCATTGATTCTGAACGAGATGCTGTGCAAATGGGTGGAACACGAAGAGAAAATGTGTGAAGAGCAAGCTGGTGATCGTAACTCTGTTTCATTATGGATTGCTTCTTTTCTCCTGCAACAATAATCCACGCATAAAAGAACGAAAGCAACTCAGGTAATCGACAAAGTCTTTGGGAAATAGTGGAGAAACTGAAGACATCCTCTAGAATGTTACGCATGATGCAAGTGATATATAGATAGGTGCACTCAGGTATCAGATGAGGCTCTGAAATTTGATTTTTTTTTTTTTTCATGTCCGAACGGTTTCAAACAGAGCTGCTTCTTGCCTCCCTTGAGTTTCTCTCTGCTTGTAACTGAAGTGGCTGACGGATCTCATCGTGGGGTTCCATTCCTGCATGGATAAAGCTAAATCTTCCTAGTGCTGTTTGCAGACGATAGTGTTTTGATGTCTTCCTCACTATCAGGTCCCCAAGACCAAACAAACAGTCTTCAAAGGGCATTTGACTAGCATGGTCTGCCAAGAAACTGAAATAAAGCCTGGAGTCATTATTTTCAGAAAAGGTTGACGCCTTGCAAAATCAGAAAAAAATAATTGTTAAAGGAAGGAAATCGGTGTGGCAAGTAGTTATCAATATCTTGGCTTTTTGTGGACAACTAAGTTATCATATGTAACAGCACCAGAAAAGTTCACAAAAAAAAGCCAAGTGTAAACTTGCGAGAGATAACGAAAGTAATGTGGAATCTAGGTAATTTTGGCTCGGCGATTTTTTTTTAAACTAACGCTCCGGCAAAGGCCATGTTTTTACATGCATCGGAGATTTAGGGAAGGAGACTGTACAAAACTATGGAAGTGGTACAGCTGTGTGCATGTGAAGAAAGCTTGAGTGTAAGCTCCAAAGCTCCTAATACCGTGGTATGTGGTTAGACTGGTCGTTGTAGTCATTATTTAGACAACACATCAATTGCACAGGGATACTGGGTTCTCCCTGCAAGAGATCAAACTCCACCGAATACCCAGACAAACTTTGTGGCTTCTAGAAATAAAACTACTGATAACACAAGAAAGCTGGAACAAGAAATACAACTAAGCTCATGGTAAAGACTGTAAAGACAGGTTCGGCTTTTCAGAAGTTTGGCACGCTCGAGGCGAGGATAATCCGCAAACTTTCATGGTGATTTTCAGATAAAAGATGATTGACTCCTATCAACACAAGCAAGTTTAACTTAAACGGTCATTTAGAAACTTGTCATACTTTCAAATCATTTTTGCAACCAGAGCCATACCTGAAGCATTTAACAAATAATCAAAGTCTGAATATGTTTTGCAAACAGCACGGATTACATGATTTTGAAAATTGATCAAAGACATGAAAGAAAACGGAACAGCTTGTCCTTTCTGTAAGCAAGTCGAAGATGAAAACATTTCTTGCTCAAATGTTTTGTTTACATTCCACTAACAGAAAAGTAGATGTTTAAATGTAGACGGAATGATGCTTCTGTCGAGCTTCAACATCTGCTGGGAAATGGAAATATTAATATTACAAGAGGTGTAGCTTACTAAATTTATACACCCGAGAGAGAGAGAGAGAGAGAGAGAGAGAGAGAG
>JADBJO010000303.1:196492-198992 GCA_016801955.1 Conus betulinus
AAGAACGATCCCAACACCAAAGAACGTGAGCCTTCGACTCAGATAATCGACACAAAGTCTGTGAAAAATAGTGGGAAGAGTGGAGACACATGCAGCTAGGGATATATAGGTAGGTGCAGGCAGGTATCAGATGGGGATTTAAAGTTTCATTCTTTTTTCCCCCAATGTCTGAAAGGTCTCGAGCAGGGTTACTTGTCTCCCTTGATTTTATCTCTGTTTTTTTTTTTTTTTTTTTTTTTTTTTTTTTTAATAGATATGGGAAAACATGGACATCAGTTCCTGTCTGGATGAAGAGAATTCTTCCTGCTGTTATTTGTACGACATTGTTGTGATATCTTTCACACAATTATATTCACAGGACCAACTGAACAATCTTCAAAGGGGGGTTGATAAACTTGGCCAAACAGTAAGCTGAAATGAAACTGAAGCCTTCCTGGTACTATCTGCAACGATATTGCTTTGATATCTTCCTCACGATCAGGTCCACAAGGCCAAACAAACAATCTTCAAAGGGCGTTTGATAAATGTTGTCAAACACTAAGCTGAAATACAAATGGTGCTGATTTTCGGAAAAGGTGGACACCTTCCACAATCAGAGAAGAGGTTGTATAGACGGAAGGAAATCGAAGCAGTAAACAGCGATACGTATATTGGCTTTTGCGGACTACAAAATTTTGTTATGTAACAGCACCAGAGGAGTTCACAATAAGAGCCAAGTGCGAAGTTGTGAGAGGTAATGAAAGCGATGCGGAGTCTGGAAACAGAACTGCACTCAATAAAATATCACGCTCAGGCAAAGGCCTTGTTGCTAAAAGCTTCGGAGATTTGAAGCATGGCACTATACAAGCAGTACAACTGTTTACTTAAGTGCAACTGTTGAATGTGAGCTCCAAAGCTCCTTAAATCATGGTATACGGTATGACTGGACATTTTGCTCTTTGTACAGAAGTACGACAGTGGAACCTGGATATTGGTTCTCTCTGTAGAGAGAAAAAATTTTGCAGAGTGCTTCATGAAGTTTATTGTTTCTAGAAATACAACTAATGATAATACGGATAGCGGAAACAATGAATGCAACCACGCTCACGGTACTCAATGATTATCCAAGCAATTCGGCTTTTCAGAAAATTGGCTAGCTGGTTGCAAGGACAATCCAGAAACCTTCATAAAGATCTTCAGACAAAAATATTTTGATTAACTGATATCACAATGAAAATACTAGACAAGCGAGTTAAATACAAGCGATCGTTTTAAAATGTATTGTTCTTTTAGTTCACTTTTCCAACAATAACCGTACCGGACGGACTCAAGAATGACCTAATTCATGATAAATTCAACAAAACGACGCAGATTCAACGATTTAAAAATCAAGAAAGGACACGGGGGAAAAAACAAAACATCTTGTCCTTTCTATAATCAAGTGGAGGGTGGAATGTATTTCTTCCTCAAACATTATGTTTAACTACCACTAAGAAAAAACGTGTATCTTTAAACATAGGCAACACCATAATGATAATTCTGAGGAGCTTAAGCGTCTGCTGAGAAATGAGAATGCTAGTATCACAAGTGATGTAAATAAATATATCTTATCACACCTTTGAAAAAAAAACGAGACCTTGTTTTGGAATTTCTTTACACTCTCAAAATGCTCGTGGTTGACCTACGGACTAAAGCATGTCTGATTGAATGATACCCTTTTTTTTCTTTCACATTCTGTTTTTATATATGATCTGACTACCCCAAATTTACAAACCGAAAGCCTATCCTAAGAAACTCTCTCTCTCTCTCTCTCTCTCTCTCTCTCTCTCTCTCTCTCCTCTCTCTCTCTCTTCTCTCTCTCTCTCTCTCTGTCCTCTCTCTCTCTCTGTATGTGTGTTTATGCATGTGATGTGTGTTTATGTGTGTATCTGTCAGTCTGTCTGACTACCTGCCCTCTCCTCTTTCTCTCTCTCCTCTCTCTCTCTCCTCTCTCTCTCTCTCTCTCTCTCTCTCTCTCTCTCTCTTTCTTCTTTTTTTTTTTCTTCTATATCACGCTTTGTACAGTTTTACTTCGCATTCATGTATTGCTTTAAGTATTGAGCGTTTTATATTCTTCACGTTTTTTAAGTCTTTCTTACTGGATCATTTCTCTACCAAACAAATTGATGTATAAACAAAATCATTCATGCTTATTTAGATACATGCTCTCTGAAATGAAAAGTTCATTTATTCTTTAGTTCATTTCTCTCTCTCTCTCTCTCTCTCTCTCTCTCTCTCTCTCTCTCCTCTCTCTCTCTCTCTCTGGCTTACACATACGCACACACACACACACACACACACACACACACAACACACACACACACACACACACACACACACACACACATTACACACACGCATACACACACACTCATGCATGCACGCACGCACGCACTCACATAAACACACACAAAGACACATACATGCAAGCATGCGTGCGCGCGCGCGCATACACACACATACACACACACACACACACACA
>JADBJO010000303.1:203992-211492 GCA_016801955.1 Conus betulinus
GGAGAGAAGAGGGATGAGATGAGAGAGAGAGAGAGGTGACGCACATCACTCACTTCACAAAATACACACACACAAACACACACACAAAACACACAACACACCCACACAAACAACATACACACACACAGCACACACACACACACACACACATGCATGCACTCAAACACATTACACACTCGCTGGGCTGCGCGCATGTGGGCCAACACACACTACACAACACACCACATCACACCACACACACACACACCACACAAACACACAACACAACACACACACCCACACACAACAAAGCATACGGACATAGGTGTGCCTCCATTCCCACTCGGGTGGGCTTTGCGGCACGGGTTGTTGTAGACTGACAAAACGGGGACATGTGGTCGCCCCAACGTCGACCGGCCGAAAGGGACTGAAGTGGAAGGAAGAGATCTCCCGCTTTAAAGATTTGGTCTTATCAGAGTTACGGAAGAAATTTAAAGTAAGTGGGAAGAGTGCATGGGAGAGTGCTTCCTTACACGCATGTCTCGAGGTACAATCCCACGTTCGCATGGCCACTGAAAATAAGGGGCAAATAGCGCCTCATCTACTGTTGTTCGGGCGTCTTCGAAATAACCGACCTCTGCTAGGGTCGTCTACCTTTCAAAAAATCGGTGTGATACTTGTCAGAGCAGCAGGGGACACACACAACACACTACACAAACACACACACACACCACACACCACACACACACACACACACACACACACACACACACACACACACACACGCACACACCACACACACACTCTCTCTCCTCTCTCTCTCTCTCTCTCTCTCTCTCTCTCACACACACACACACACCACAACACACACAAACACACACCACACCCCCACAAGCATGCGCGCGCGCACTCGCACGCAACACATACCACACCCATACACACCCAAACATTAAACATATGCCTATATACACCTGCACGCTTACATTGATTCTATAAGACCACATGTATAATGCAATATACGGGGCAACAACAATCATCAGAATTATAGAACAGGCTGACATATTACGCGTAAGAGTCAAATACCTGGGGATGAGGCTAGTATATTTGGAAGAAGGGTTTGAAGGAGAAGAAGGAGCGAGGGAAATTGAGCAGAAACTATACTGATATTATCAATGTTGAATAAGATTTCAAACGTTAAAAAAGAACCTGTTGGGAGGCTAGTGGCTAGTGGGGGGGGGGGGGGGGGGGGGGGGGGGGGGGGGGGGGGGGGGTGTTCCAAATGTCTTCCGAGTGGATGAGATTTAATATCATCACACACACTCATACACACACACACAGAGACACACACACACACATACACAGAGGCATGCGCACGCACACACACACACACACACACACACACACACACACACACACACACACACACACACACACACACACAAAGACACACAAAGACACGCGCGCGCACGCACGCACACACACACACACACTCAAGCATAAACGTACACACGTAGCCTCCATGCACCATTTTCCATATAACGTGTATTGACACGAGAGAAGACAGACAAAGGCGGGACATGCGGTCCCCACGTCGACCAAAGACCGGAGTGGAAGATTTGCAGTTGGGCTTACCACATTTGTCGAAGAAATGTGAGAGCGTACGCGCGTTTGGTCCACGAATTGTTCTGAGAGCAGCACCTCGTCTGACTTCGTAACACCGCACTCTACTGGCCATCTACCTTTTAATATAGGGAAAGGGCTGGAGGTGTGTGGGATGAGCAAGGGAGAAGAGGGTAGGGGAGTGGGAGGGAGGGACGGTTGTGAAAGAAGGAGGGGGAGAAGAAGAGAAAAAAGTTTTATTCTCTGTTTCAGGAGGAATGGGTCACTGGCCATGTTATGTTCAGATCGATGTGTATGAAGGCATAGCAAAAGAAAAATGATAGGAGAAAATGAGTTGCAGCCAGACGATTCCTCTCTGTCATTACTTATCAGCATGAAGGTTACCAAAGATCAGGAAAGGTAGATATGAAAAACTTGTTATATATATATATATATATATATTATATTTTTTTTTTTTTGTTTTGTTTTGTTTTGTTTTTGTTTTTTTTTTGTTTTTGTTTTTTTGTTTGTTCCACAGGTAAAGTTCTCGCTAAAACTCACACCGCGCCTCAACAAAACGACGTCAACAGGATGATTTGAATAACATGAATACTAAAACAAGTTGAACGTCTTTTCCCACACGGACAACTTTAATTTATATATATATATATATATATATATATATATATATATATATATATATATATTTAATGCTGAAATTAATGTATATATATATATATATATACATATATGTACGTGTGTGTGTGTGTATATATATATATATATGTGTGTGTGTGTGTGTATGTGTGTGTGTGTGTGTGTGTGTGTGTGTGTGTGTGTGTGTGTGTGTGTGTGTGTGTGTGTGTGTGTGTGTGTGTGCGTTTGTGTCTGTATGTGTTAGATAGATAGATTGTTAGATAGATAGATAGAGAGAGAGAGAGAGAGAGAGAGAGAGAGAGAGAGAGAGAGAGAGAGACAGACACAGACAGACAGACAGACACACAGACAGACACACAGAGAGACAGAGACAGAGAGAGAGAGAGAGATCCACTGATTAGGGAATAGCACAGGGAACATATAACCCCTCGCGCGCGGATAAAGATGGGCTGTGTGCATAAAGCTGGTCTCCCTGCTCATCAAAAGAATCATTAGAAACACACAAGATATGTATCCCCCTCATTGACTGGAACAGTTGGATGGCGATAGGGGGGAAGGGGAAGGGGCTGCCTATGGAGCTGAACAGACAGTGTGAAAGGGAGTGGGAAGGGGGAGGTGGGTTGTTGGTGTGAGGTCTTGGGGTGTTGATGTTTCCTACACGCACGCGTATTGCCTGCTCTTGGTAAGACCATTGTCTGCTCTTTGGCTGACTCCGGGGGAAAGGCGCAGTGACGGTGAGGTAAGACCCACTGACCACAGTACAGGGACTGTCCCGTTGACATCGAGAATGACCACAACCGGGTTCCTCTTCAGAGGGCTCGTAAGACCTTGTGGCGAAGCTTGACTGTATCTGGATTTGTACTGATTTCACCTATCAGCGGAACAGCAACGACTCGGGCTGCGAGCTGCGCGCAGCAGTTTGCTTGGTTTGCTTTGTCTGTCGCCGGTGGGCTCTGCAGGCATGAAATACGGGCTGGTACACCCACGGGGGCGCTTCCATGGAGGTTCCGTTGTGGCGCGACTGGCTGTCATGCAGTGGCATCTGCCAGGGAGCAGTTGTGCCCTTGATGTCCTAATGGAATGCCCTGTGCGTGCCTGCACCCTATGTGAACAAGCCCAGGCTTTCACGTGTGGTGCGGGATTGCTTCCAGCTGGTTGCTTCGGCAGTTGGGGCTAGTACTTCTCTGGGTCCCACTGTCACTTTCAGGTCTATCTCTTTCTCTTCTACAGTTGGTAACCACCACAACTGATTGCCTCTCTTGCTTCCCTTCCTCCTTATCATTTTGTTTGCCGACCCGTCTGTTTGCTGTCTCTGTCTCTTTGTCCGTCTGTAATCCTGCCTTTGTGTGAATGCCTGGCCGGCTGTTATCGATTCATACTTTGTCTGCTCCTGACTATTGACAAAATAGTGTCACCGTTTGTCCACTTCTCTGTCTTTTCCAGCTTATCAGTCTGACATTTCTCTTTCTAAGCCTTTGCCTGTCTGCCTCTCTTTAGTTCATGCAAATACTAGGTATTAATTTAGGAAACAAACAACTGAAATACAGGAAACAGTAAATAAATAGGGTAAGTTTTGCTCCCATGAGAAAACCTAACACAGAGTAACTTTTATTCAAGACTGGCACAGCTTTTATACTTGAATAAAGTCAGACAAATACAAAAACGAACGATCTAATAGTGGGGGAAAAAAAACAAGCGCAGGCTAACAACTCAGCTGTCTTCATAGTAATGACATGGCAAAGATCTGGACTTAAGGGGGGGGGGGGGGGACCTTGAAGATGGAGAAACTGGGAACATGAAATTAAGAACATATATTATAGATATGAAAACTCTCTTCACTAGCTGCATGAGGGAACCATCGTAATCCCCTTTGAAGGCACATCTATTTGTATATTGCCTGCTCCGAGGCCTTTCGTCCGCTGGATTGGAACTCATCAGGGAGACACGGCTGGTTGTGTCTGTGCTCCTGGCGTCAAATAGAGACACACCACAATCCATAATACCGTGGTGTTCTCACCACCAAGGGTTCAAGAAAGAATCCAACAGCACCTCCTGAAAAAAACAGGAGTTAAAAAAATCGATTATCATATCCATTTCAGCAATGTTAACGAGTGTGACAGTGCTTTTCATTAACATCCAGACAGCAACCTGTAATAAATGCTTAAAACTAAAAAAAAAAACACAGTTAAACGAAATAAACGGAAATTGAGTTGAGGCAGAAGAGCTGGACGAACCACTATGGCATGTCAGAGAAAGACAACCTCAAGTCTTTACTGAAGGCATGCAACATTCCTGCTCGCTGCTTGAATCCTTGCCAGCAGGACTAAGCACCGAACGCGTTAGTTGAATAACACGGCCTCATACGAATTTCCTATCATACCAATCAAAAATTGAGGTTAATTGTATTTGTTACTGTTCGTCCGTGTGCTTGTTGACGACATCCAAGACAGAAAAAGTTGTGCCAGTCTTGAACAAATGTTGATTTGTATCTGTTCATTTTTGCAGTTGTTGCTGTGTAGATGCGTCAGGTCCCGGGTATAGGCAAGCTCGGGACATCCCCCTTTTTTTTTTTTTTTGGGGGGGGGGGGGGGGGGGTCTCATTGTTCGTTCCGTGTACTCTGTGATGTCATTTCTACTAGGCGATTAGGTATCGTAAGCAGCATTCGTTTGGAGTTATGGGTCTGTGATTATTTCATCGTGGGAGCAAGAGTTATCCTACTTTTTTGTTATATATTGAATAACACGGGCGCTGGCTGGTGAGGGCTAGGGACAAAAAAGCTGAATTACAAAAAAAGCTGAATTACAAAAAAAGCTGAATTACAAAAAAGCTGAATTACAAACCAAATTGTTTAAACTTGCCTTTTTTGTTCATCTCGGTCTTTAAAGATTATTCACAAATATCAACAGACATGTGGGACCCCTCAAATCGCTGAATTCTGTTAAATCTTTTGCCTTTTTATCACTTATGTCTTGTGAATATTGTTCGTGTTAGCTGTGTAACGCTCAGTCCATTCTGATGCCCTTCCTCATTTTGGAGATGATGAAATGTTTCTCATCCTATCTTAATCAGAAATCCGACCGCTCGTCCTGCCAATCATAGAACATTATCATTTATTGGTGCTGGGAGGGGGGTGTGAATAAAGGGAATGGCAAAATTTAATTAGAAAGGTTATCTTGTTCCAAAGAAGTTGAAGGAAATTTGAAAAGAAAAGAAGCCGAACTGCGAGCTGGACAGTCGAACTTCGTCTTTATTTTTTGTATGTCTGTCTCTTTTATTTATAAACATTGATATCATTCGCCAAATTCTGTTCCTTTCTTGTGATTGGTAGGGCGCCAGCGTCAGCAGTCACCGATCGGCTATGACGTGTTCCCTGTCCAAAGTCACACCCTAGCTGCTTGTTCCACGGCAGCCCGGGCACAGTCCACAAGGAAAATGAATGTCAAGTCGCCATGAGATAACCCGCCAGTGGAGACACGGCAATGCCACCAAAATCACTTCGGTATGTGTTCAGTGGTGCCTGTGTTGATCCAGCATACGCAGGACACCGCTTCTTACCCCCCCCCCCCCCCCCCCCCCCCCCCCCCCCCCCTACACTACACACACCACACACACACACACACACACACACACACACACACACACACACACACACACACACACACACACACACACACACACACACACACACATACATACATACACACACACACACACACACACACACACACACACACACACACATACCTACTGATAACAATCATTGTTCAGGCGCGGAGCCAACGCGAGTGACGTTGTCCTCTGGAGAGCGATGCGGAGTCCAAAATGATTGTCGCCAGTGCCCAAAGGGTTGTCAATTTTTTTTTTTTTTTTTTTTTTTTTGCGCGTTGGAGTTTGGGGGGGCTGAGGTCTCTCTTTGGCGTCACTGACGTCTGGAGTTTCTATTTCCTTGATGACTTAAAAAAAAAAAAAAAAAAAAAGAAAGAAAATTCGCTTCGTCCACCACTCCTGCCAGGAACTGACTGACCGGACAAGAGGGTTCAGTGTATAGGACGTGGTCACGTGAGGAGCAGGTGGCTGTTTGCTTGACCTGTGCCTTGTGGGCTGACCGGCGTTTCGTCAACAGTACCCAGCGTTTACTCTGTGCTGTTTGACTCTTCACCGGCTCTGTCTGTCTGTCTGTGTATCTGTGTGTCTGTCTGTCTGTGTGTCTGTCTGTCTGTCTCTCTCTCTCTCTCTCTCTCTCTCTCTCTCTCTCTCTCTCTCACTGTCTCTCTCTTTCTCTCTCTCTCTCTTTCTCTCTCTCTGTCTCTCTCTCTCTCTGTCTCTCTCTGTCTCGCTCTCTCCTCTCTGTCTCTGTCTGTTTGTCTCTCTCTGTCTCTCTGCCTCTCTCTCTCTCTCTCTCCTGTTTTTTTTTTCCTTATATACTGATTCATTAAGATACCTAATGTATCTTTTTTTCGACCTAGGGAAGGAATGTCTAGCTGAAAGAGAGGCTACAGAGGAGGGGCATTTGTATTGTGGTTTCTATTGCCATTCCATCCTTCTCTGTCCTCACACACTTTCTTCTTCTGCTTCAATCCTCTAGAATATTCATGAACATGTTTGGTTTGCTTGGTATTGTAGTTGTTGTCGTTGTCGTTATCTTTGTCATCGTCGTAGCTGTTGTCGTTGTCGTCATTGTTGTTGTTGTTGTCATCGTCGTCGTCGTCATCGTCGTCATTGTTGCATAAACAGCTTTTTTTAATATGGTCATCATAATAGCATCTTACAGCCAATCGGTGGCAGAAATGTCGTGACAAATGTATCATTCATAATGGGCAATACGTTCGTTGTTCGTGGCTGTCTATCGCGATATTGCAGTGGATACCCTGTGGGCAGTGGCGATTGATACAAAGTTGAGAGAATGAAAATGCGGTGGGCTTCTCATACAACCAGAGAGCGCATGGGAACAACAAACAAACAAACAAACAAAACAAAACAGCACAAAAAAACATGATGGCTGAATACATTTACTCTCTGACATCAAGCCTTTTCAGACAACATTTATCGTGCAGACATTGAAAGTGAAATAGATTTTTAACGGAAAGAAGCTGAATTTGACACTGGACTGATTAAACTGATCAAACACCTTGTTGACAAATTTTCAAAAGATTCATAAACATGTCGAAGTGAACAAATGTCCAGTTGTTGACAAATTTCGAACAATTGACAAATATCAAGAAGTGAATAGTTGTTTTCAAACAATTGACAAACATGACGCAGTG
>JADBJO010000303.1:216492-223992 GCA_016801955.1 Conus betulinus
GAAAATTTCCTGGCTTAACCTAATAAAAGAAAGATGGCTTGATGCCAAATGAACAACAACAGCAACAAACAATAACAACAACTGCATGCATATGTGTGTGTGTGGGGGGGGGGGGGGGGGAGGTAAAAAGGGGGCGGGAGGAGAGACTGGCAGTTGGAGAAGGAAAGATCGCAAAGAAACAAGGGATGCAATACTAAACAAAGGGATGTAATACCAAACAAAGGGATGTAATACTAAAACAAAGGGATGTAATACCAAAACAAAGGGATGTAATACTAAACAAAGGGATGTAATACCAAACAAAGGGATGCAATACTAAACAAAGGGATGTAATACCAAACAAAGGGATGTAATACTAAACAAAGGGATGTAATACCAAAACAAAGGGATGCAATACTAAACAAAGGGATGTAATACCAAAACAAAGGGATGTAATACTAAACAAAAGGGATGTAATACCAAACAAAGGGATGTAATACTAAACAAAGGGATGTAATACCAAAACAAAGGGATGTAATACTAAACAAAGGGATGTAATACCAAACAAAGGGATGCAATACCAAACAAAGGGATGCAATACTAAACAAAGGGATGTAATACCAAACAAAGGGATGTAATACTAAACAAAGTAATACTAAACAAAGGGATGTAATACCAAAACCAAACAAGCAATGTAATGAACAAAATCTTCAGTCACAGATTTAGCTCAGCAAGCTGCAAGTGTGTGACAGTCAGTTGAATAGAATATCAGCTGCCGGCCAGATACGTTTGGATTTCATAACAGCTGGCGGAGACTGAAAGGGTTAAGCCCCCACGTACAGCTCAAGAGTTAATTTCCCAAGTAATAATAGCATGGCCCATCTGACGTGCATGAATGGCACAGTTAAGGCCCATGTATGCTGAAAGGTACAGGTATACCCACAGTTTAACGAAAGAGTTAATTTCCCAAGTAATAACACAGTCTACCGATTCAGTTTCAAAATGGAGCGACTGATGTCAATGTCCTTGGCGGCAACTAAACCCCCACTCTTTCTAAATTTTGCACAGTCTACTGAGCTCTGATGTGCCTGAATAACACCGATAAGTTCCACGTAGTGTATCTCCGGCGGAACCGTACCAACTCCACCACAGCTGCACAGTCGACCACCTGTGTGTCACACAAAACCAGAGCTTCAAGCCCCGCCCTCACTTGATCTCGCCGCGTGCACCGGCTTTTCCCGGGCGCATGCGCAGGCAGATCGATTGAAGGTTTACACATTTCTAGACATGGCAGCCGCAGAAGACGGCACAAGTGAGCACGATGGATTTTAGCTGTTTGGTGTCGGCAGGAGTCAGCCTGGTTCTCTACCTCAACACACTCAGTCAGATTTTGCCTACGATGACAGGTGAGCCAACGTCAGTGAAATTTTAATTCATGTCGGCTCCGGTTTCGTCGGTGGCCAGCGCTGTTGATGTGTGTCACCCTAGTCCAAAGGCAGCCAAGCATGCGGTGTCAGTCCCCCCACCCGAGGCCTCGTAGCTCGCGTTTGGCCAGGCGTTTAGCTGACTGAACGGCATAGCGATGGTGTTAAGGCCTATGACAAGGCATTGAGTCGATCTGTTTAGGATCCCCACCCGCTCATAGCCGCTCCTCATGTTTTTCATATCAGAAAAGATTGCAGTTTCGTACTGGAAGAAAAGTATGTGCGAAGAATTAATCGACTGTCTTCATGAAATAAGGGCGTGCACGTTGGCTTTTAGGAGTAGGGTGGGGTGGGGTGAGGTAGGGATGGGACTACCCATTAACCCGCAGATTTGTGCCGTTTGGTGATGCTAGATGTCACGGGAAGGAAAAAAATCATAAAAGCAAGTCTGAGAACATCACGCGTCGAGAGGCAGGCGTAATGGGGAAAAGCAGACGATTTCTCACACACCCCGGGGAGCGCGTGGAGCGAGTTTTAATGTCACGTCAAAGTCGGTTCTGTCGTGCCAGTGCCACACCGCAGCACGTTCCTGGCGCTGTTACAGTGACATGAAGACTGCACAGAGCTAAACGGAACTGACAGCAAAGGGGGTCTTGAGGAACGCACACATACAACGAGAGAAAAGCAGTTAGGGGGGTGTTGTCGACGTACAGGCGAGCTGGCAGCAACTGTTAAAAGCAGACGACAAGAGTCGACCGAGACTGGTTTGGCAGGTAGACTGAAGGGGTTTTAGGTGTTTGTGAGGGGGGGGGGGTGTGGGGCGAGGATGAGGGGAAGGTAGGGGTGTAGGGAGTTGGAAGTCGGGGGTGGGGGGGGGGGGTGGAGGGGTGAGTGTTGGGGTGGCGGCAAACTCAACTATGAAAACAGTTTGTCGTTGCTCCGCTTGTGTCAATAAAAAGACAGTCCTGTCCCGGTCCCCTCCCCAATTTCCACCCAGCCCACTCGCTTTGCCCTCCCCCTTTTCGTGTCCTTCCCGTTTATGTTCGGGTTCCCTTGGAGATCTTTCGGTATTCTGGTTTTTGTGAATGGAAGCACTGGGTCGTATAACGTAGAGGGTGATAATTGAAATCACTGTCCGGTCTCTGTGTGTCTGTCTGTTCGTCTCTCTCTCTCTCTCTCTCTCTCTCTCTCTCTCTCTCTCTCTCTCTCTCTCTCTCTCTCTTGCCGTCTTGTCAGTCGCTCTCTGTCACTACTCTGTTCACTGTTTGCGTATTCTACCCCTTCCCGTTCACTCTTTTCTTCTCTTATTCTCTTCTCTTTCTCGTCTCTCTCTCTCTCTCTCTCTCTCTCTCTTCTTTCTGTCTCTGTCTCTGGTCTCTTTCATTCTCTCTCTCTCTCTCTCTCTCTCTCTCTCTCTCTCTCTCTCTCTCTCTCTCTCTCTCTCTCTCTCTGCAAATGTGTCAGTGTATATGTGTGTGTGTGTGTGTGTGTGTGTGTGTGTGTGCGCGCGCGCGCGCGCGCGCGCGCGCACGCGCGTATTTATACACGTTTACTTCGTGAAAGAAAGTGAAAACATAATTGCTTCAGAGTCGCACAGGTGTTCTCAGAATCTTTCAGCTTCTTAATTAAGAGAATCGGCCAAACCGTGAGTTCACATTTTAGCAGCGTGTCCCTAATGATTCTCTCACGATTGTGACATACCGCGTACTGAGACCTCAACAATTGCCAGCTTGTAGGTAGATTGTACTGATCCTGTCATGACTTGTGGCATCCAGGAACTTCACGGTAACACTACATCTGCTGAAGCGATTCTGTAAACGATCTTGCAACATTTGATAAAGATATACACACATCTGTGATCTTGTTATTTCCTGGACACACACACACACACACACACACACACACACACACACACACACACACACACACACACAGGGGGGGGGGTGGTCACAAATAATGGACCTTTTTACAATTGCGGCATACTATGGAGCTTCCACATGTAACAGCTTACAGATCTATCGTTGTCTATTCACATGTTCACCTGTGAAGTCTCATTCGCTACCGTCGTGAATCAGAACTGTTTACCTCTAGAAAGGCACACGGTGTGTGCACTGGTTTATGAATACACGTAATACACCACATTGCCAAGACATTAATAAAAACGTTGTAAAGTGTTCAGTCACCGTTAGTGTACAAAGCAATTGATGACTCCTTTTCTTTCCTTGTTTCAGGTTTCAAAATCAGTGTGTCAGTTTTGAAACAGTCTTCAAACAGTTTAACACCAGCATAACTATGTTCAGACAGAAATAAAACAGTTTTCGCTGAAGAAGCTTTTCAAAATTGAAGCTGTCAAAACTGCTTTCTAAAGTACACAGGAGACACCTTTTTGTTTGTTTGTTTTTGTTTTTGTCAATAAAAAATGCGCTAGTATCAAACTTCAGATACACACAACACACACACACACACACACACACACACACACACACACACACACACACACACACACACACACACACACACACACACACACACACATATATATATATATATGTGTGTGTGTGTGTGTGTGTGTGTCTGTGTGTGTGTGTGTGTGTGTGTGTGTGTGTGTGTGTGTGTGTGTGTTCTGTGGAAGTGGGACCAAAACTGTGTGAAAATTACTGTTTTATTATTTGCTATGAATGTACACAAATCTCTTTTAGAATGAAAACGAACGAACCACAAACCTAGACGGACACCTGCGCTTTGTTCGGGACCAGGTTTATGGAGTTGCACCAAGATCTAATGATTTCTTCCGTGGTCTGTCCGTCTGCCGAATTAGGTTGAAATTGGTTCCGTAGTTTAGTTTTTTTATTTTAAAAGAAAACTTTGAAGTTTTTTTTTTTAATGCTACATTCGTTCACATACAACACAGTAGTATAGATACCAAAACAAATGTAACAGAAACTTGAATCTGTACACGAAAGAGATTATGTGAAACAAAAAAACAAAACAAAAAAAAAAACGAACACACGTGCGCTCCCCCCCCCCCCCCCCCCCCCCCCCCCCCTTACAGCTTTTATATAATACGAAGAAAAATATGTAAGTACATTTACTTACACTCCAATCTTTCAGCCTTTCTCTTCCTACCTCTCCCCTCATCCAGTACAAATAAAAAAAGAGAAAAAAAACTAACAAAGGCAAAAAACAAAACGAAACAAACAAAAAAATTGAAAAGAAAGAAAGAAAAAAAAAAAAAAAACACCCACAGAGAGAAAGGTCAAGCAGACTGGTGTTTCTGCAATACAACATTCCTATCTAAGGTGGTCATGTAGCATGTTTAAGTTGAAGCGCGAAGTCGACATTTTCAGATTGTTAGAGAACAAACAGTGTACAAGAAGAGAAGAAAGATTGGTCAGCCGAGGAGTGGATGGTAAAGAAAGCAACTTTCTTCAGATTGTCCCCCCTGAACCATATATTACCGACAAGTACCGTCCTTGATTGTGTCTGTTTCTTATAAAAGCCGGAAGATCTTGTAGACCTAGGTGTATGAATTTAGCCAGAAGCCTAATGAAAATATCACTTTTTTTTTTTTTCTTTTTTTTTTGACGTTTTGTTTGACTCTAAACAGAATGAATTCCGTATCTGTTTGAAACTTGTCGCAGTTCTGACATTTTTCATTTCCCAAGTTTTGAAAAGTTCCGCAGAATCTTATTATTACCAACGTCACGGTCACACGAGGAAGTGGCTTGTTCCTTCTGCTCAAAGAAGTTACAAATAGGGGGGATCAATTATTCTTTGCAAACAATTGATTCTTTTCAGACAGACGAGCAAACAAGTGAACGAATGCATGTGAAAACGTAACCTCTTTCGCGGAAATGAAAATCTCTAGTTAAAAAAAAACAAAAAACACTAAAGACTAACAAAAGATAACAAAAGATAAGAAAAGAAAGGCGGCATGCCATACAAAGTTGTTAGAGAGAATGCAAGTTTTATTTTGTGCGGAGAACGCCCTAAGCCTTACAGAAGTTGCGTGTCTATTTTGGACGCTCTTATTTGTCTGTGTACTCATTTATTTGTTCATTTACTTTTTGTTTTTGTTTGTTTGTTTTTAATTTTGTGGTTGTAGAGTTTTTGGACGTGAAAGGGAGCTCTTGTGGTGCTCGGCAGACAAGCATGGGAGAAGGCGTAATAGTGTTTGAAACATTGTTGTGCAAGTTGTCGACGAGACAGGCGATCAGTGTTCAAGTGGGTCGGGTGCGCCTGTGGGACCCCCACCTCCCCTCCCCTCCCCTCCCCCCTACCACCACACCCCTACCCCCTTCACGCTTTCCCCTATCTGCCTGCCTGCATGCCTGCCTGCCTGCCTGTCTGTCTGTCTGTCTGTCTGTCTCTCTCTGTCTCTCTCTCTGTCTGTCTCTCTCTCTCTCTCTCTCTCTCTCTTTCTCCGGTCCCCCCCCCCCCCCCTTCTTTCTCTGTCTCTGCGCGAGCGCGTGCTTGTGTGTGTGTGTGTGTGTGTGTGTGTGTGTGTGTGTGTGTGTGTGTGTGTGACAGAGAGAGACAGAGAGAGGGGGGAGGGGGAGGGAGGGCATACGGTTGACAACCATATCTGTTCACAGTCTTCAATGTATTCATTTATTTGTCTCAGATTATATTTTCTTCTGGTGGTCCCCTTAATTAGCATCCTTGGACGCCGATGACGCAGGACAGGAAAAAGGGAAGCTATATTCAGTCTAATGAATCGACGCATCGACAGATGGACAACCGTTGATATTAGATTCTGCTAGAAGGAAAAGGGGGAGGAGGGGGTGATGGAGGTGGGGTGGGGAGGGGGGGGGGGGGGGCAGGAGGTGGGAGAGACTCTGTAGAAAATTGCTCCTGGAGGGAACATGCAATCCTTACTATTTAAAGATAACATCCTCTCCGTAAAACGATATAAGAAAAAAAAAAGTGGAGGGAAGGGGAAGATATATAAAGAAAGAAAGAGAGAGGGAAAGAAAGAAAGAAAATTAAAAGATTAAAAAAGAAGAGCGTGCGTTCCGAATGGCCTGACCACATATTTTTCCATCACGCTGTGGAGAGGGCGGAAGGGAGAGGGAGGAGGAGATGGGTGAAGTGGTGGAGGGTGGGGAAGCAGCAAGAAACCCCATCGGCAGAAACCTTATCGGGTTCTCGCCTATCGTCGGGATGGCAATTTTCTTGTAGCTTCTGTGTGACGTTATCATCGCTTTGATCTTTGTCACGTCTAGGGAGTGATGTGAATGTGCGCGGGGAAGGCTGAATTGTGCGGGGGGGGGGGGGGAAGAGGGGGGGGGGGGGGGGGGGGGGGGGGGTCGGTGGTGGTAGCGCAGGAGTTCTGAAGTGGAAGAAGACGACGTAGGATAGATGAAGAGGAGGACGAGGAGGAGGAGGAGGCGGAAGAAGAAGAAGAGGAAGAAGAAGAAAAAAAAGAAGCAGTTGAAACAAGAACAAGAAGAAGACAGGCAAGACGAAGGAGAAAAAAAAACTGATGAAAAATGAAAGAAATGTTTGGATATAGAGAGACGGAGGAGGAGTGGGAGGGGGGTACGGTCAAAAGAAAAAAAAAGGCGTAAAGGCCGACAGATGGACGGAGTCTTGATTAAACTCAGATAATATACGTATACATATACACACAAAACACACACGCCCATACATGCGGTCGCGCGTACCAAAAACACACACGCGCGTAGGCACACAGACACACACACACACACACACACACACACACACACACACACACACACACACACACACTCTCTCTCTCTCTCTCTCTCTCTCTCTCTCTCTCTCTCTCTCTCTCTCTCTCTCTCTCTCTCTCCACCGACCACCCACACGCACGCACAGAGTTCATGCGATTTGAGTCAACTTAGTTTTGTAGCACGTTTCAGGTAGTATGTTATATGGAATTAAACTCGGGTGCCTTGTCGCCTATTACCTGCTTCCTCCATTAGATTTTTTCTGTTTCTTTCGATCATTTCCACTGTTTTAGATGTTAAAAAGTCATTCAACTAACCAAACAGACAACAACACAACAACAAAACAAAAAAACTTGTTTTCGAGTCCGGCGACAGTTGGCAAAATGGAAACGTTTAACAAATTT
>JADBJO010000303.1:231492-236492 GCA_016801955.1 Conus betulinus
AACGTATTCGGAGAGTCCCATTATTTTCAGGTTAAGTAGGAGTCTTGCCTGCTTGTTTATGTGTGTATGTGTGTGTATATATATAATAATAATAATGAATACTTATATAGCGCCTATTCTCGGCTAGACGCCATATATAAGCGCTATATCAACACTCGTTACACAATGCCTACCTGGGTAGTCTCGACTGAAGAGCTGCCAGCTGGCGCAGATTCAGTCGTTTCCCGTGTCATCAGTCAGTATCGCTCAATATCGATCATCATTTTCCTACTTCCTCATTCTAACCATTTCTCACTCAGGGTGCATGCTATGATACGTGTCATCCATATACGGCCAAAGTTGGCCTACTCTTCCGAATGTTGGTGATGGGATTTTACGTGTGTGCAAGATCTATATATTTCATTCAATATTATATATATACATAAGAGCAAGCTTTATATATATATAAATTGAATATTTTTCGCAAGTAAACAAAGAAATAGGGGCAGACCAAGCATTCATATCTGCAGTGGTAGATAATGAATGGTGCCGTATGTGCTTGATATTCAAGCGCATACTGTTAGTTAGGCAGAATTGTCTACCACTGCAGATATATGCTTATCTCCCTTATTTCTTCAATCTAAGACATAATAGCTTTGTATATAACTGAATATTTTTTGCAGTCATTGCAACACCAAGTGCTCTGTGTGTGTGAATGGGTGTCGGTGTCCTTGGTGTGTATGTGTTTATTTTATATATATATATATATATATATTGTATGCCTTTTTACATCGGAGAATATGCAAGAAGAAGAAATCTCATCTGGCAAACTGGCTTTTGATGTTCGTCAGTTTTATCAAAAGATCTAGAGGTGACCGACCTTTTTTTCTAAATAACATTACTTTTTCCACAAAATACTACATATGTCATTCTACTGTGCCTTGTTTTTTTTTTCCCTGTTACTTCACAGAACCTGATGTCCGGGTCTTTTGTACCATTTCATGCAGAACGTGAATTCAACTTGCTTTTAAGTTCAATATAGCATACAGTATTCCGCTGATTTCCACAGAGGATCTTTTACTGTGTGAATGGAACAGACTGTTAGTGATGTTATGTTTGTGCCAGATGAAAGGATCAAGCGTCAGTCTTTTGTTGGGCTCCCACCCACTTTGGAATATTCATAAAACAGAATGGCCAATAAACGTGCCAGACTAAGTGCCAGAAGTTCAGTCACTCAGTGGTGTTGTTACTTTTGTCGTCCAGGGAGATGTGTCCGTATACTTGAGAGAAAAGTATGTATCTGGATATGAAGAAAATCAGTCACAGCCTGTTCATTTTCACTTGTGTCTTTCGGGGGCCGAGACACGTTACGAGTTTATAACCTGGAATGAAACTCAATGCCTGTAAAACTGAATGTTCTAAGCATGTAATCCGTAATTGTAGCGGAGATTCGTCCATCCAGAATGTTCATCTAGGATGTTTCAAAACTAATACGATACTAGCTTAAAAGTTGCCATAATACTGATTCATCACTTCGTAATAAAGTGGTTGATATTTTTTTTGTATAATAAAGATCTTTAAACCTATATGATGTTGGGAAGAAGTGATATACTCCATGTAGTTATCTTTAGTAATTCTACTTTGGCATTTCATGCGTTAATATGATGGAACTTAGTGTTTTCATATGTTGCTTGTGGTACTTTGCGTTTTCAAGATGTTGGTTAGTGTTGATTTTTTTTTTTTCGTGGAATATCACAACAGAGTGGAAATATTTTCAATAAAAGATTCTTTCACATGCGTTTAGCTGCACACACACACACACACACACACACACACACACACACACACACACACACACACACACACACACACACGTAACACACACACACACACACACACGTACGCACACACACACACACGTACCGTACACACACACACACACACACACACACACACACACACACACACACACACACACACACACACACACGCCAGGTCGACGCGGGAGGATACATACACATACGCTCTCTCTCTCTCTCTCTGTCTCTCTCTCTCTCTCTCTCTCTCTCTCTCTCTCTCTCTCTCTCTCTCTCTCTCTCTCTCTCTCTCTCTCCCTCCCTCTCCCCTACGCACACACATATACGAAGTACGTCAGCCTTTCACTTTGTTGTTCATGTCTTAATCCGTAAGACACGATAATATATTCAGTCGCCGGACAAATCGGGCTAAAGGCCACCCGTGAACTTTCCCCAACACCTTGCTGCCGACGAGATCAAAGAGTAGGACAGGTGAGATCACCCCGCCGTCAGATCAGGGTGGGAAATAGGTGTGAATGGAGATCTGGAGAACTATCAGTCTGGTGAAAGTTCTCAAGAGAGAGAGAGAGAGAGAGAGAGAGAGAGAGAGAGAGAGAGAAGAGGGAAAGTCAGAGAAAGGGAGAGAGAGAGAGAGAGAGAGAGAGAGAGAGAGAGAGAGAGAGGGGTGGAGAGCAAAGCCAAAGCCAAGCCATGCCTTACCTGCATTCAACTTCTTTACATTTAAAATCCGCTTCATCTTCTGTACGAACGAGATCAGTAACGCGTTCAAAGGGCTAGAGATCAGAGGATAATCATCCCGGTATGATATCGCAGCGCCATTATCATTACGGTTTGTTTTTTTTTGTTTGTTTCTTCTGTGCGCCATAAATGCGAAATTTCTGCCCAACAGGGGTCAGAGTGACCGTCATTCTCACTCTCGGATATCAAGCACGTTTGTTTCTCTGTTTTATTGTTTGTTCTGTTTGCCATGAATAAGAAACTTGCTGTCACTGGGGATCAGAGCCAAGATTGTCTCTTTGGTCAGGGTGACCGCTGTTCTCACTCTCGTATGTTAAGTATATTTAAGTATTTAGTTGTTTGTCATGCATGCTCCATAAATACGAAAACTTTGGGGGGGGGGGGGGGGGGGGGGGGGGGGGGGGGGGGGGGGGGGGGGGGGGGGGGGGGGGGGGGGTAGAGTGATTGCCATGCTCGCTGTCGAATAGTAAGTATATTTTTTTTAAAATATATATTCATGTATTTATTCATTTTCTGTATGCCCATAAACTGGAAACTTCCTCTCAGTGCGGGTCAGGGTGACCGTCATTCTCACTCTCGGACAGTAAAGTTTATTTGTAGTGACGCAGACGGAAGAGATGAAAGAAAGAGAGAGGGGTGTGAGGTGTGGGGGTGGTGAAGGGAGAGGGTGGTTGAGGTATTGAGAGGTCGGGATGGGTGGAGTGAGCAGGGAAGGACAGATTTGTTGAGGTCTGTGAACCGCTCCGATTAGGCCTACCGCGAAGAGGGAGCGGTGGGGGGGGGGGGGGGGGGGGGGGTCGCAGTAACCCTCGGTCTTCAGCTGACACTGGGTTGTCGTGAGCCAGTGGCCGGTCTAGCAGTGAACCCGAGTGGCACACAGTCAGGGTCCATTCATTGAGGTCAACCACAGTCGCAGTCAGGGACGGACGAGATATGTTGGTCTGTCTTTCTCCCCCAGTCCACGTCCTTCATGTACGCTTTGACCGGAGCGTGCCGTCTGGGGGATTCCCGGACGCTGTTTGTTAGTCTATTTTTTTGTTTTTGTTTGTTTGTTTCTTCTTTCATTTTTTTTGTATTTGGTTTTCCGGACGCTGTTTGTTAGTCTGTTTTTTTTTTTTTTTTTTTTTTTTTGATGGGGGGAGAGGGGGTAGGTTTGTTTACTTGGTTTCAGTAGATTACTTTGCGTTTAACCTCTCCATTCACCACGGGTGAAACGGCGAAGGGAGATAATCATCCCAGAAGAGGCGACACTGGGCGGGAAGGGAAGGGAAGAGGGGAGCTGGTGCATATTATACAATACACTGACGTCTCCCCGGAACGACAACGCGGTATAAAGACTGGCCAGCAAGGCCATATATATTTTATAGTGGTGGGTTGCCGGGGTTTCGAACTAGGGTCGTCATGAATGCTCCCGCTCCCTTCCCTACCTCTGTCTGTCTGTCTGTCTCTATCTGTCTGTCTGTCTCTCTGTGCTTGTGTGTGTGTTTATATGTCTGTCTGTCCGTCCTTCTCTCTCTGTCAGTCATGTCATTCTCTCTCTCTCTCTCTCTCGCTCTCTCTCTCTCTCTCTCTCTCTCCTCTCTCTCTGTCTCTCTCCCCCCCCCTCCTCTCTCTCTCTCATGTCTCTCAGTCCTCTGTCTGTCAGTCTCTCTCTCTCTCTCTCTCTCTCTGTCTCTCTCTCTCCCCCCCCCCTCTGTCTCTCTCTCTCTCAGTCTGTCTGTCTGTCTGTCTGTCTGTCTCTCTCTCTCTCTCTCTCTCTCTCTCTCTCTCTCTCTGTGTCTCTCTGTCTGTCTCTCCACCTTCTCACCTGTCGGAAAATGTGTCACCATGTTGGCTGACGTGACGAATACTTCGCTGTTAAAAGGACTGAATTACAGCATGAATGGAGATCGCCCATTGCAAAGAAAAATTAATGTGGCCAAGAAAGATGCGAAAGTGATCTTCCAGCACGACTAAAAATTCTATCTCGTGTCGGACTACACATCTTGAGCGTATAGTTGAGGATAATGATGCAAACAGATCACTGCATAGAGTGGATCCGTGGTGATTCGGCTGTACCACGGTGTCCTTTTACACACAAAATGTGTCACTCGTTTGCCAACCGTTTTCCTTTTACGTTCTAAGAGCTTTGATCCTGGACGCGAGACGTTCACATTCTTTGACTCGTAGAGCTGGACGCTTGATACAATCCTGCTGGTGTGATTTGAACTGTGTGCCCTACATGCAGGTAGATAAGGAGAGAATAGAATATACACACACACACACACGCACGCACACACGCACGCACGCACGCACGCACGCACGCACGCACACACCACACACACACACACACACACACAACACACACACACACACACGCCACCCCCGATTTTTTTCCGAATTTCCGCATTTTAGAAACCATCCCCAAAGTGCTGACTCGTATGAAAAATCCAAGAATTTCAAAATTTTTGTGAGAAAAAAATGGCA
>JADBJO010000303.1:241492-253992 GCA_016801955.1 Conus betulinus
AAGGACGAGGAGTCTCCATTGCGTTTACTGCGTGTAAATCGCTCAGTGCTATAAATATACTTACCGAGTGTTGAGATATATACGTCAACGTGCACAAGTATTTTACAGCGGATTCCGTGAAGACCTTGTTCTGACAGGTTCCACCTGATGTGAGTTTGAATATTCTTCTCTTCCTCCTTCTCCTCCTCCTCCTCGTCCTCCTCCTCCTCCTCCTCTTCTTCTTCTTCTTCTTCTTCTTCTTCTTCTTCTTCTTCTTCTTTCTTATCTTTTACTTTTCTTTTCCTTTTTTTTTAAAGGGAGTTCAGTATTTTTCATTCGATCTGAATGAAAGCATCGTTGGTGAAAAGCTTCAGTACTTCGTTTCAAATTTCAGCCCTGGCATTGTAATCTGTCCATGCTTCCACTTATAAGCTTGCCTCCAGCTCTGGCACGGTCTCCGTTGTCCGCTAAACATAAGAGCAACATGACCGACCCGTCGTGGTCGTCAAAAAGCTGTTGACCACATCTTGGCCATGAGCTGGAGGTCACGCGACCACCCAAAATCATTGAGAAACTTGAAACCGCCGACGAGTCTTGGAGCAGCCAACAGGCCGTTGTGCCACTTTGTTGTCGCGAAACAGGTCGACGGTCGGGTCTCCAAAACCTGTCGGGAAATTGCTATCGGGGGGGAGTTACTTCATTTAAAAAGAAAAAGAAAAGAAAAAAAAAAAAAAGAAAGAAAGAAGGAAAGGTGAAGCTTTAGAAAGTCAGCGGGCCGTGGTGAAGAGTATTAACGGCTTTTAATGGCGGCGAGAGGGGCTGGAAGGTTGAAGGGTTACTTAAGTCTTTCTTTTTTTTTTTCTTTTTTTTTTTTTCCATATTTTTAAGATGGAAAATGGCTCGCTCTACCGGGCTCTGGTGACATTTTTTGTGTTCGGAGCGACCTCGTGTGTAGGCATATGGTATCTTGTGTCGAGAAGGGGGGAAGGGGGAAGGAAGGAGGGGGGGGGGGGGGGGGGGGGGTCAGGTCGACTGCTACAGTCGAGGAGAAGAGAAAGGGTCTCTTAAAAGATCTTGCCACTACGGGCATGGGAAGTACTTAGAGGGTTTCACCGAAGAGAGAAGGAAAGCATAAAATGTGGCAGGCGCGACATGGGAGGTGGAGAAGCTGGAAGCAGAATAGAAGGGAGGGAGGACATGGTGGGGGTGGGGAGGGGCAGGGGAAAGGAAAGCTGAGGTGAGGGAGTGGGGGGGGAGGGAAGGAGGAGGAGGAGGGGGAGGGGGAGGGGGGGAGGGGGGGGGGGGGGGGTGGGGAGGGGCAAGGGGGGAGAGCATGTTGTTTCTATGCGTTTTCACCTTTGAGTTGTTCAGTACGTTTTCAGTGTTAGGATGGGAACTTGATCACGATCCCGTCTGTTGTTATCACTGTTGTTGATTTGTGTTGTGCAGACGATTTTATGCCTTGTTGTATATACTGTATGTATCTGCGTACCGTGCTGTTGTGTGTGGAGGTGAGGGAGTGGTGGGAAAAAAAAAGGAGGTGGAGGGTTGGGGGGGGGGGGGGGGTGGGGTGGGTGGGGGTGGGGTGGGTTGGTAAGGGGGTGAGCAGTGTGTCTTCTATGGCGTTGTCTTCTATCGTTTGAGTTTTGTGTGAGTACGTTTTCAGTGTTAGATGGGAACTTGATCACGATCCCGTCTGTTGTTATCACCTGTTGTGATTTGTTGTGCAGGACGATTTTATGCCTTGTGTATATACGTGTATGTATCTGCGTACGTGTGTGTACGAGTGTGTGTGTGTGTGTGTGTGTGTGTGTGTGTGTGTGTGTGTGTGTGTGTGTGTGTGTGTGTGTGCGTGCGTGCGTGTGTGGTGTGTGTGTGTGTGTGTGTGTGTGTGCTTGCGTGCGTGCATGCGTGCGTGTGTGCCCTGTGTGTGTGTGCGTGCGGCGCGCGCGCGTGTGTGTGTGTGTGTGTGTGTGTTTAGAGAGAGAGAGAGAGAGAGGAGAGAGAGAGAGAGAGAGAAAGAACGGGTAGGGAGGCCGACTGCAGCGGGTGGAGCGGCTAGCCGAGGCTACAATCCCTTACTATGACCGCCCTCGTGTCACCAGCAGGCCTGCCAATCATCATGACCTGCCATCAGCGTGAAGGGGTTTTCAAAGGAAACCAGCCCACAGTTAACTCACCCAGCTGTTTTCACACGCCTGCCAAGTTCTCCCAGACCTCGTGCGCAAGCCGGGGCTCTTTCAGCAGTCATTACATGCTCGCCTTTTGGGAATTCTACGCTAGTTTGTTTACCTCTCTTTATTTTTCGTGTTGATTCCGCCCTTTTATGCTATTTCTAATGCTTTTATTGTCGTTGACTGTTTACCTCTCTTTTTTTTTTTTTTGATTCGCGTTGATTCCGCCCTTTATGGTCGTTTCTAATGCTTTTTATTGTCGCGTTGATTCCGCCCTTTATGGTATTTACCTCTCTTTCTTTTCGTTTTTGACCTCTCCGATTCCCCCTTTATGGTATTTCTAATGCTTTTATTGTCGTTGACTGTCCTCCCCTTCCCCTCCCCCCCCCCCCCCCCCCCCTCCCTCCCTCCCCCGAACCCGCGCAACCTCCAGTCATCACGCCCTGTCCGCTCTTCCGGTCAGAAGCTCCTGAAGGGTACCAAAGCGAAATTGTTTGGTGATCGTTCCTTCGGCGTTGCTGCCCCAACGGTTTGGAAAGCACTACCTCCAGCTTTACGAAACCGACCTACCTGATTTGTTTTCAGAGCACAGCTAAAAGCTTGTCTCTTGGTCAAGCATTTAGAACAGTGCGTTTCCACCATTGTGTGTGTACAAAAAGTTCTGTTGTAAGACAGTTGTTATGTTCGAGTGAAGGAAGGTCTGAATGGTAACAAAGCGCAAATGCATAGTTTTCAACTCGAATTGCGCTGTACAGATTCTGTTTATCACTATTTGCGATTTTCATCCATTTCGCCTTTTTCTAGACAGTATTTACACTAATTTTGCTCGTAACAATTTCTGACATACCAGCTGTTCTGGTGTGATACTAATACTATAAACACTACGCATTCTGAAGCGCAAATTTGCCCATGTGGCCTGTGTATGCAATTTGTAGTACTGCTATACTACTATCCTTTTTTGTTTTTACTTGTGTGTGTGTGTGTGTGTGTGTGTGTGTGTGTGTGTGTGTGTGTGTGTGTGAACTTACTTCATTAATCTTCGGATGACATATTACACAGAATGACCTGCGCCCTCAGTAAGGCCACATTTCATCCGCCGTACGGATGTCGATGGTTTTACTTATCCTGTCATAAATTGAGCTGTTTTGTAGGTAGCTCTGTAGTGTAGCGGTTTTTCAGAACATGGCGGCGTGAGCTCTTCTTGCTTGGTCCTGTAACAGCACTGTGGTCGCTTTTTGTCGTCTTCTTTTTTTTTTAATGCAAACTGACACTTAAACAAACGGTCCGTTATCTGCGGTTAATCCGTCTGTCAAGTTTGGTGGATCATCAAGTTATTGATGCACCAAAATGCTCTTACAACATGAGCCCGTCATTGAAGAGTTATGGGGGACCTCAACGTATTCCGGGCTCAATTTATTGTGGTTTATAACCCAGGGGTTCGTGTCTTCAGGGGGCGTTTTAAGGAGGACTTCGGAAAGGGTGTTCTTGGTTGGATTCACGTCATATGTGGCGGACAAAAAGCCGTGCTTTTTATGTTGCGCGGGCAGTGAATTTGGCTTCTGCCACATAACGCTCACGAGAGTTGCGATCAGATAATGACAATGATGATAATGGCGGCCCGTATTTTCAGTGGTTTTATGCGTAAACATACGGTTGTAGACATACGGTTATGTCTCTGCCTCTGTATGTTTCTGTGTCCGGGAGTGTATGTGTGTCAGTGTTGGAGTGTGCGCATATGTGTAGGTATACGTGCGTGCATGTCTGTGTGTGGTGCTGTTGTTCCCATTCAGATGGCGTGAGTTTGCTTGGAGGAGGGTGCATAGGATCAGCCAAGGATATCTGTAGGGATGTTTGAATGTAATTTTTATGAATTTATCCCTCCGAGTTTAGGGCTTCTTGAGTGGACGCGCGTCAGTGTACGTGTTCGCGTACGTGTATGCGTCTCCACGTGCCCGACATCGACATCGCAGGATCCATAAAGCACCACTGCTCAAGAAATTACAACTGTCAAGCGTGCCCCTTTCCTCCTCCGTCTCCTCAGTGGCGCGGGGAGCCAGTGCCAAGAACGGTAAATCGGGAGTGCATCATGACCACCATCCCCCATCCATCGCCTCCAAGTCGCTGTCAAGGCCGATAGCCCAACCGCTCCCTGGCGTGGACCTCTGAAATAATCATTTCTCGTTTCCTGGGTCGTAAAGAAAAGACAACGCTGACATTACTGCGTGCTTGATACGGAGGGGGGAGGGGATGGGGAAGGAAGTGGGTGGAGGGAGGGGGGGGGGGGGTGGGGGGGGGGGGGTGTAGGCTGGATGAGAAGGGAGGGAACTCGCTGTTTCAGTGAAGGGTTCAAGTGCTTATTTTTTTTATATGTATGTAAATAATTTTTTTTCCTGCAACCTTCCATCTCTGTCACCACAGCCAACTTCCACCTCCACTCCTTCCCTACCTACCATCTCTCTCTCTCTCTCTCTCTCTCTCTCTCTCTCTCTCTCTCTCTCTCTCTCTCTCTCTCTCTCTCTCTCTCTCTCTCTCTCTCTCTCTCTCTCTCTCTCTCTCCGCCTCTCCGTCAGTTGGTCTCTCTAACTCCCAGTTTAATTATGTGCGTGCTTCCTGAAATGTGTGATGTGTAGTCGACAAGGTAAATTGACAAAATAGGGGGTGGGGGGGAGGTGGCATGCGTGCGTGCGTGTGTGTGTGTGTGTGCGCGCGCGCGCACGTGCGTGCATGTGTGCGTGCGCGCGCGCGCGCACGTGTGTGTGTGTGTGTGTGTGTGTGTGTGTGACTTGTATATGTGTGTATGTTATATGTGTGCATGCGCACGCGTATGTTCGCCCGCATGCGCATGTACCAGTGTGTGTTTGCGTGCATGTGCGTGGCGCGTGTGTGTATGTGTGCGCGCGCGCGTGCGTGTGTGTATATGTGTGTCTGTGCGCGTGCGCGCGCCCATGTGTGTATGTGTGTGTGTGAGAGTGTGTGTGTGTGCGCGCACGCGCGCGCGCAAGCATTTTATTAGTAAGAGAGAGTTAATATGAAAATCTTAATTACGATTAGCTGAGAAGTTACATCAGTAATTTGTTTCTGTTACAGTTTCAGCTGGTCATCATTTTCTTTTTCACTTCTGGATGGAAATATGAATGGAGATTAAGATAAAGTCTCATTTATGTCGTGCGATGTTATACCACATGTTTTTCTGTTAAATGTCAAATCTACCATAGGAAAGTTGCACGCACACACACACACACACACACACACACACACACACACACACACACACACACACACACACACACACAGGCGTGCCCATACACGCAAGCATGCACGCCTAAGCGCGTACACTGGCATACTGAGGGAGAAAAAAAGAGAGGGCGTTTCACTGGGGAAAAAAAAATCGAAAAGAGTGGCAAAGCAAGTTTAACGTGTACGACTGACAAAAAATTTGGATAGTGATTCCCGCCTCTAAAAAAAAAGATGACGAACACTTTTGGGCATGTAGGCATGTATGCTTGTGCATCTGTCGTGTTATATATGGCAGGCAGATATCCTGTTCCTCTGTCGTGTTCTATCCGGCAGTCCTCTGTCGTGTTCTATCTGCCAGTCAGATCAGGCTGTCTTCCTCTGTCGTGTTCTCGTCTGTCGTGTTCTATCTATCTGCCTGTTGTCGTGTTCTATCCAGCAGTCAGATCAGGCTGTTGTGTTCCTCTGTCGTGTTCTATCCAGCAGTCAGATCAGGCTGTTGTGTTCCTCTGTCGTGTTCTATCCAGCAGTCAGATCGGGCTGTTGTGTTCCTCTGTCGTGTTCTATCTGCCAGTCAGATCAGGCTGTTGTGTTCCTCTGTCGTGTTCTATCTGCCAGTCAGATCAGGCTGTTTGTGTTCCTCTGTCGTGTTCTATCTGCCAGTCAGATCAGGCTGTTGTGTTCCTCTGTCGTGTTCTATCTGCCAGTCAGATCAGGCTGTTGTGTTCCTCTGTCGTGTTCTATCTGCCAGTCAGATCAGGCTGTTGTGTTCCTCTGTCGTGTTCTATCTGCCAGTCAGATCAGGCTGTTGTGTTCCTCTGTCGTGTTCTATCTGCCAGTCAGATCAGGGTTGTGTCCTCTACCTCTGTCGTGTTCTACCTGCCAGTCAGATCAGGGTGTGTCCTCTACCTCTGTCGTGTTCTATCCAGCAGTCGGATTAGGTGACCCTTTTTTTTTTTTTTTTTCGTAATATACCCAACAGTTAGATTAGGGTGTGTCGTCTTCCTCTGTCGTGTTCTATCCAGCACTTTAGAACACAATGTCGTTAACCCTCGTTGCGTTCTATCTTGCAGTCAGATGAGATTGTCCTGTCCCACTGTTCAATTTAGCACGCGTTCATGCGTGTTTGTGTGTGTTTTGTGTGTTTGTGTGCGTGTGTGTGTGTGTGTGTGTGTGTGTGTGTGTGTGTGTGTGCGCGCGCGCGAGCGCGCGTGCGTGCGGCGGGCGTGTGTGTGTGTGTGTGTGTGTGTGTGTGTGTGTAAGTGCACTGTGTTAGTGTTTCCACGATCGACCAGAAATAACAGATTTGGGGTGCTAGCTAACACGGAAATTGAGTGAGCGCTGCCTCTGTCCTAGTGCCCAGCTGGGCACCGGTAATGCAGTAGATTAGAGTGCAGCAAGACTCCCCCCACCCTCGTCCCCCGCCTCCTTCACCGTGTCGCTGTTATAGGCAGCGGGGAAACCGGTTTAGGGGGACAACCGCGGAAATCATTTCTCGGTCCCGCGGTGGCTATGATCGTGAAAAGACGTTCCTGTTCTCTCTCTCTCTCTCTCTCTCTCTCTCTCTCTCTCTCTCTCTCTGCTTCTGTTTCTGTATTTGTATGCGCGCTTGCTTACTAGCGTGCGCGCGTATTTGTTTTGTTTGTGTGTGTGTGTGTGTGTGTGTGTGTGTGTGTGTGTGTGTGTGTGTGTGTGAGAGAGAGAGAGAGAGAGAGAGAGAGAGAGAGAGGGTGTTTACATATATCTGCATGCATATAAGAGAGAGTGGTGTGCGTGCACATGTTCACATGTGTATTGCCCATATGAAAAAGCTTCCTAGCAGCAGGTAAACAGGATCCAGTGGCAATCCTGATGGTATCTTCACTGAGCGGAAACAGCTGTTGCTTGATTGTGGTCCTGCTGACCTCCCCCCTCCGAGAACTGATAAAATTAATAGAACACTCAGTGGAGAAGGATCGCTTCTAATGGCCCCTTCCCCCGTAAACACAGATGTGCCTTTCAAAGTTATGTAATGTAATGGGGACGGATTTTGATGTTTGCGTCACTCCCTGTATGAAAATGAAAGGCATCTGGTTAAGGTTTTGTTATCTTCACTGTTTTTGCACGTCCTGCATTAACTCGAACCGTACAAGCTTGTGAAGTGGAGTCCAGATTTTTGAATGTGGTTTTTCTAAAGATTATGTCTCAGCCATATAGATTTTCATCCAAGTGACCGGCCTCCATCGGCTTTATCTTTTACGTATCCATTTTTCTTTTAGACGAATTTTAGTTTACAGTTTTATTTGGGTGCTTTTGTTTGCTTTTTTTATGAGACAACTTTCATATATATGTAGGCGGATCTTTGAACGCGGTGATAGACTGGTATGGCCCTTTGAGGCTGGCTGGGCTATAAGCAACATTATCTATTTTATCTTTCTAACGATTTTTTTGGCGAAGTTCTTTTTTGCTTGTATGGGAGGATCTACTCTTTATTGGAGAGTTTCCTTTGTGTTTCTATGGGGGAGCTTATTGCGAACAGGTAACTAGGATCCAGTAGCAAGCTTGATGAACTCTTTACATGTAGACAGTAAAACAGCAGCTATTTGTGAGTCAGGGTGTCCTCCCATTTAGAGGACCGATAGAACTGACGGAGCCTTCACTGGAGGATTTCTTATCATGGCCGCCTTCATTGAAACGCACGTCTGTCGTTGAAAGTTACGAATTTAAACTGGGATGAGATTTAGTCTTCGCTTCACCCTCTGGAAGTTAAAGACATCAAGGCCCAGATGCCCATACGTTTACGTAAGCAGGTCTGCCTACTGGCTGTTGATCCGACAGTCTTTTTCAGCTGTATCAGACTAAGATGTCCGCTGAAATCCGGGTGGGCCCGTTTCCATTATCAAGACTCTCATAAGAAGAGGAGAGCGATTCCATGGTTTCGGTAGCTTCCTCGATGAGTGGTAGTTGTATTGTGTTGCAATGTATTATCTTCGTATGTTTTTTTGTTTGTTTGTTTTGGCATCGTCCAAAAGTGCGTCTCCTTTTAGTTTTACCAGAGGTAGCACTTTTGTTGCTTGGAGATTCTGACGCGCGTTAAGTGCAAGCTGCACTCGGGGACCTCGGCTTCTCGCTTCATCCGAAAGACAGCTTAGAATTCGAACCACCACCTCTGTGAGTCTGTTGTTTAGGTGAGTAGAGAAATCCGCTGCTGCTCCAAAGCGAGGCCGGGAACCACAGACCCGAGATTTCCTCGCTTCTTACTCAAGAGGATTATCTACCGCCAGGCCAGGCCATCTTGCCACATTAGGAGAGAAAAAAAAATGGCTTCAGGCTTTGTGGTGAAGGCTTTCAGAAATCACTTTTTGGGCGGACTTTCGATCCGAGAATCTGGTCTTACGCAAGTCTCTTGTCTTAAACTTGAAGAGTGTGTTTTAAAGCAGAGACCAGCCTTGTGCTATTTTTTGCATGACACTGTCACTCTCTTCGTGCCAGTCCGAACGCTGTCGTCTCGTTGGTGGCCAGTGGGAACGGCTAAGGACTTCACAGCGTGTACACAAACCCGTTAGGACCCCGTGAAAGGAACGGACGGGTCTTGTTCAATTGACTCCCCGCATTTGTCTTTTCAGGGAGGGAGATAAAATCGATAGAAATGAGATTCACTTCCTCGAGACGTACGTGCCTGAAAGAGAGATCGATGAAAGGGGGAGAGGATGGTAGGGGTTAGGGAAAAGGATGGTATGGGTTGACGATTTCTTTTTTTTTTTTTTTTTTCCACCAAAATAAAGGGATGTAAAGTTAACTGGCTCTTATGAACGAGAGAGACAGAGAAACAGACAGACAGAGAGAGCACTTGCGCGCGTGTGTGGGCATTTAATTTCTGTACTACTATACAGTGTGCTTCCTTGGTACAAACCTTTTCTTTTGGATAATCGTGTCCGTGTTTTATGTTGTTTTTTCCCCCCCTCCTTTCTCCTTCTTCTCTCTCCTCTCCTCTCCCTCTCTCCCTCCCTCCTCCTCTTCCTCCTCCCTCGCCCCTCCTGCTCCTCCTCTCTCTCTCTCTCTCCTCCTCCTCCTCCCTCC
This sequence comes from Conus betulinus, assembly GCA_016801955.1. Classification (NCBI taxonomy): domain Eukaryota; kingdom Metazoa; phylum Mollusca; class Gastropoda; order Neogastropoda; family Conidae; genus Conus; species Conus betulinus. The sequence goes on from JADBJO010000303.1 coordinate 250,939, forward strand.
TCCTCTTCCTCGTCGTTTTTTTTTTTTTCGAGAGAACTATATTACTGCTGCTGCTGCTGCCCCCACTCTCTTTCTTCTTCTTGTTGTTCTTTGTTCATTGATTTGAACTGTGTGTTTCACCATCGGTGACATTTTATATTTGTGACTGTGTGTAATCCCACCGTTGAGGAACCCACACAATCTGTTATCGGAGATGATGCAGACCTAAACACACATCTGTGTGTGTGTGTGTGTGTGTGTGTGTGTGTGTGTGTGTGTGTGTGTGTGTGTGTGTGTGTGTGAGTGAGAGAGAGAGAGAGAGAGAGAGAGAGGAGGAAACCTAAACAACATCAGCGTATGCTCTGCATGTTATTTAAAAACACACTATCTATTTAATAAAAAAAAAAATATTTAATGTCTCAACACACACACAAGAGATTGCAGAATCTAATTAGTAGTAATATTTTTCACACTAACTTGTGATCATAAAAAAAAAAAAAAACAGAGAAGAAAGAAGAAAAGGCGCGGGGGAGAGGGGGAGGAAGGTGGAGAGGGGGGAAGAAGGATGAAAAGTGGGCGGGAAAGAGAAAAGGGTGAGAATCAGATTATGTGAAGGGGAAAGCGAGATAGATGAAGGAAGAAATCAAATGATGTTCATTTGAAGTGACCTGAAGTAAAGTTACGGAGTATTACTTAATGGACTTTGTAAAAGGCAAAGCTATTGAACGAAAGAAACGTTAAAACTGATCAATACTCTAAAACGTGTAAAGCATCATACTTCTAGTATGTGTGATGGTGTGTGTGTGTGTGTGTGTGTGTGTGTGCGTGCGTGCGTGCGTGCGCGCGCGCGCGCGTATGTGTGTGTGTGTGTACGTGCGCGCGCGTGTGTGTGTGTGTGTGTGTGTGTGTGTGTGTGTGTGTGTGTGTGTGTGTGTGTGTCACAAACCCCGACGAAAAACGATGGCCAAAGTTTCTAGAAAGGCTTATGTAAGATCTAACGATAGTGCCGTTTTACAAGTTATTCATACTCGGAGCGCCTAGTCTGAACCGTCTGAGCGACTTGAAGTGCGCTGGGACTCTTCTCGGTCATCAACTTCCGAGAGACAATCACCTCAATCTAACCTGACCGTCACAAGCGGGAAACTACCCCCCAAGACTCCTGGATCGAGAGAACAATGCTTCACCCATTTTGGCCGATCAAGGCAGATCCACAGTTTGTGCATTACACGCTGTGTCCGAAGCGCCTGATGTTCACCAACAGATTCTGTAAGTTATCCGTCTTCTTGCTCAGGCTTAGGCACTGGCAGTGACAGTGTGATGTAAATCGCTGCTGGCTGCCATCCTAACAGCACACCCCACTGCGCGTTCATCAACGACGGACATTCCTGAACACGATACCGCCTTCAGTCTGGCTCGTCGTGTTTGGTATACAGACAGACAGCGAGAAATGGCCGGGCACAGGGCAGGGATTGCTTTAATCATTCTTCGTTTACTCCTGTCGTAAAAGGACCCCCCCCCCACCCCCCACCCCCCCCCCCCCATTCCCCTAACACCTCGAATACACCGACCTTCCCATTTCATACATCCATTACCCTACCCTACGCTCCCGAGCCCCCCCCCCCCCCCCCCCCCCCCTCTCTCCCCGTTCCTTATTCCGCCCCCATCCGTCTCTCCTTCTCCTCCTTTCCTAACCACACATCCCCACGCCCCTCCGACAGAAAATGAAATAAAAGAAAAGCTAACGTTTTCCGCTTCTGATAGGAAAAAAAAAACAAGGGAGTAACGCACCAAACAACACAGGATATTTTTTTGTATATATTCATTTTGTACCTTCCTTCCTTCTACCTATCTACCATTGTCCTTCATTGATTAGTTCCGTCTTTCTTTCTGTCTTTCTCGCTTTATGACGTGCGTGTCTTTTGGCTTGAGTGTGTGTTGCTGTGAAATGGTGGAGGTGGATGAATCCACTGTAAAAAAAAAAAACGAAAAAAAAGAAGAAAAAAAAGTGTAGTCGGAAGTTGCTCTCTCCCCCCCCCCCCCCCCCCCCCCCCCCCCCCTCCTCTCTCTGTTAATTATTATCCCCCATCCCTCTCTCTCTCTCTCTCTGTCTCTCTCTCTCTCTCTCTCTCTCTCTCTCTCTCTCTCTCTCTCTCTCTCTCTGACAAGTCCGCAGACAACTGTCAACGCTAATGAAATATAACAAAAGAAGGGTAGGACGGAAGGAGGTGGGGGGGGGGGGGGGGGGGGCGGTAGCAGGGGAGTGGAATCTGAGCACAAAGCCTGAAGGACGGTTAATCATCACCGGAAGAGGGAAAAGAGCAGTGAGGGGAGGGGGGGGGGGGGGGTAGTGGGGTAAGGGGGGGGGGGTGGATCAGAGGGATCGGTGTCAGCAGAGTCCGAGGGCCTGTCATGCCATCGCCGGACTGCTCTGTTGTTCGTCCTGACCGGTAGTGCCACAGACTTCATGACACGACATAACCCCCCCCCCCCCCCTTCCCCTTCCCCCCCACCCCCTGCCACCCCACGTTCCCTCCCTACCTGTCTTTGTCGACCAGAAACTTGTCTCAAAGGAATCCGTAAACGAGTCACAGAGTAGTAAGCGGCGAAATAACCAACAAGCAGGGTAACTCTTTCAAAGAGTTGCCCGACTTGTTCGTATCGGCAGACTTTTTGTCGTCGAGCATAGCGCAGCTGGCGTCCGTTTCAAAAAAAAAAAAAAAAAAAAAAAAAAGTGCGGAATGACACATGAGAAGCGCGGATGACTTCATTCTTTCCGTTTCCCCAGGTCGTGAACAGAGAGCAGTGCGTTAGCGGGACAAGGCCTTGTCAACGTTTGCGGCGCCGTTACGAAGCAGGCATGGAAATGGTGTGTGTACTTCAGCGGCACATAGGACCGTTTTTTGCGCGAGTACATACACACACACAGGAATTGGTCAGTCTATCGTTTCAGTCCTCTTCATATCAGAACTGATGGAAAATGAGCAAGGATAGCCAAATTGCGTCAGTGCGACCGATTACTTATTAGGACATATTCTTTTTTTCAGTTCATGGTACCGAAAGACGTACACATCAGCA
>JADBJO010000303.1:258992-261492 GCA_016801955.1 Conus betulinus
GTACAGAAGCTATCGACCTACACCAGTCTGTACAAACCACACAAAAGAACACGCCCCCAGCTATCACCACACACCGCCGACGAACGAGATTGAGACCCACACAGACCACAAGCCAGCACCAGACCCCACGAGGGGTCAAAAACGCGGGAGGGTTAAAACGGTACAGGGCCATCATCAGCCCCGCTCTGTCATCACCCGGGAGCCGTAAAGAAGTTTTTCAGGCCCCATCACCCAACACCTCCCAGTCTCTCTAGAGCCCTTCCACTCATTCTGCCACCCATAAATTTCGCCCTCGACAAACACTGGACCTTCCACGTTTAGACAGAAAGGGAAGGGGGTAGGGGGTGGGGGGCTACCCGTGGTCTCTGTGTTCTTTGTAGTGTTGTTGGCGGTGCGGTTCGCGGCTTGATGGCCGTCAGTTAGTAGGATGTATTGGCGTTTGAAAAAGAAGACCTATGATGAATTTTTGAGGTGGAATGGTTTGCCCGTCCGTGAAAAATGATGGTTTCTGAGTTTGCGAGGTGGCGCGTGTGTGTGTGTTTGTGTGGGTGTGTGTGGTGTAAGCCGTTGTGTCTGGCACTGTGTGTGCGTGTGAGAACACACGCACGCGCGTGTGTGTGTGCGTGCGCGCGCGCGCGCGTGCGTGTGTGTGGTCGTGCGTGTTCATGGGCGGTTATATAAGGGGGTGGTTAGCAAGGAGATTCTTTATAGAAATGGAAATTATTAACACTCATGCTAATACCTTTCTCTGTCGGTCTTTTTTTTGTGTATGCCATATTTTTGGGGTTCGGTTCGAACTATTCGTGACATTGTTTTGAGACAGAACTTGATCTTTCACAAAAAAAACGGGTTGTCAAAGAGGAAATGAACAACACACGAAGGAGAGGATAAATAAAAAAAAAAAAAACACGGGAAAGAAGGATAACAGGAAAGAAAAGGAGACTATAAAAGAAGAGGAAAAAAAAAAAGAAAGAAAAACCTTTGGCCATGTGTGTGATAAGGGACAGGGTCAGAAGACACGCCCTCTGGTGGAGGAGGACTGCGAGTAATGTACACAGGCCCCCTACTGGTGACTCAATTCTTAGGGACAAAAAAAATGAATTATTTAAATCCATTGACGGTTGCTGTGAGCTAGAGTCCCTCTCCACCTTCTGCAGCATCTCCCCTTCCCCACGTGTCGTACGTTTCTTGCCGGCTCCTCTCTCTCTCTCTCTCTCTCTCTCTCTCTCTCTCTCTCTCTCTCTCTCTCTCTCTCTCACACACACACACACACACACACACACACACACACACACACACACACACACACACACACACACACAACACCTGATTTCCCACCATACCCTGCCGCCTGTAACATGGTGCATGCGTGCTGCGTTCGGTGTGCGAGTGTGTGTGTGTTGTGTGTGTGTTGTGTGTGTGTGTGTGTGTGTGTGTGTGTGTGTGTGGTGTGTGTGCGTGCGTGCTTGAGGGTGCGTGCATGCTTGCGTTTGTGGTGCTCTGACGTGTGTGTATGAGTGTACAAGTGTATGTGTGTGTGTGTGTGTGTGTGTGTGTGTGTGTGTGTGTGTGTGTGTGTGTTTTGTCCGGGGTAAGTGTGTGTGTGTGTTTGGGGGGGGGGGGGGGGGGGGGGGGGTTAGAAGGAAGGAGGTTACAATTTGGTCTTTGCATGACACGTTAAATCAGCTGATCATTGCAATGAAATTTTGTTATCACAGCTGCTGCTGGTTATTACAGTGGCGTCCTTCCTTCTCGATCGTTAACGGTGTTAATTGTTTGTATCAAATTTCTTATTGATTAGCTGTTGTGAGGGAAAATAAACGAAAGCGTGCTTTCTCTCTCTGGATGGTCACAGTAAAATAGAGGGCACGTGCGCGCGAACGCGCGATCGCGTATGCACGTCCACACACACACACACACACACACACACACACACACACACCACACACACACACACACACACACACACACACACACACACACACACACACAGATAGAGATAGAGAGGGTGATTTAAGGGATTGGGGGATGGGGGGCCGGGAAGCAGTGACCAGAGAAATGGGAGAACGGCAGAGACACGCCTAGAAAGAAAACTACATACTTTTTCTCTCGTTTGTACGCTGTGGATGACAGAGTTCCTTTTCCCCTTCCCGCCTCACCCCCACCCCCACCCCCACATCCCTACCCATCCCCACCCCACTTGACATTTGAAGACAGAAGGGAAGGTTGGTACTGGCCTGCTATCAGGGCAGGGAGATTAGGATGTCCTGTTTGCCCTGCTGTGTTCTGTCTTCGTCGCGTGACCTACAGAGGAGATGGGGGTGGGGGTGGGGCAGGCGCTTTGGAAACGGGGGGTGGGGGGTGGGGGCGGTTGGAGGTTCCAGGGTTGCCACAAACATTCATTGAAGGGGGTGGAGGGAATGGGATGTGAGGATTGCGGATTGATGTGTGTGCGGTGGGGGGGGGGGGGGGGGGGGGGGGGGGGGCGGGGTTGTGTGCG
>JADBJO010000303.1:268992-278992 GCA_016801955.1 Conus betulinus
CGTGCATCGGAATTATAAGTATCTATGTCTACAGGCAAAAACGTGTGTAGATGACACCAAAAAATGTGACTCCCACAAATTCAAAACAGTCACTTTGACTCAACAAATCACGCCATGGGGAATCATAAGCCCCATGTAGAAACTGTCAAGACGAAACTCCCAGCGAATCTGCCAACACAACACACACAGCATTGTACATAGGAGGAACTTACCGTAAGCCTGGAAGCGGAGAGAATGGGGGGGGGGGGGGGGGGGAGAGATTCATAGTGAACAGGGCATGAAGGAGGCCATTAGGATCTGACGAGAGATCGTCAGTGACAACTGGGAGTAACGAAAGAGAATGGAACCTACTGATTATGAGTTTTTTGTGTACCAATCAAAGGATTCTCCTGTTAAAAATAAATAATGATAGTGGGGGGGGGGGGGGGGGGGGGGGGGGGGGATGGGGGTCAGAAAATATTTTGTCTAATATCTGGCCCATACTATCAACATTTTTTTGTCTTTTTTTTTTTTTTTTTTCATTTCTGTCTTTACTATTGACAGTATGTCAGGATGGGCGATCCGCCGATTTCTGTAAGTTTTCTTGCGACTGGTGAATAAACAAAACGAACAAACAAATAACGAATGACCCTAGTTGCAGCTTCCTAGTATAGTACCCCGTTCGTTGTACACACCACTTCTTTTCACACACACACACACACACACACACACACACACACACACACACACACACACCACACTCCAACTGGCCCTCAGTGTGTGCCGTGCTCCCCAGGCGAAATGATGGAACCTGTTCTTATTGTCTGTCTATCAGGACAGAAAGGAAAACATAACGGAACTCGGGTTTGTTAGCGAACACCGTCAACAACAGGACCTGATTGCGTTGCAGGGTCTCGGTCAGATGGGAGCAGACAGAGGGCCTCGATGGTTTGGCTCCTTGAAGAGTCGGCGGGATGTTTTCGATGGGACGGTGTGCGAGTACACATGTGTTAGAGAGAGTCATAGACTGCGTGGATTGGGAGTGACTTTATTCATCAGACTGGACGGGGAAATAGAGGCAACACGCGTTCACACACATACATACACACACATACACACATGCGCGCGCGCGGGCACACACACACAAACGTGCGCGCGCCCGAGTGTGTTCGTATGCGTGTACGCTCGTAGCTTGATTCGTGTTGTATCTTTTGCTGAGATTACCTGACCTAAAAAGAAAATTTTTAAAAGGCGAATCTATCAATCATAGACATTAGATATGTTACTGATTGTATTACTTTTAGCACAGTCTGTGGGCATGGGTGTGGCCGATTTCTTCTTCACAGCATTCATGGAAATGTCAAAGAATTCAAACTAACCGTCTTGTTGGCTCAGCGTGGTGTGGATCTGTTAGATAGCATGCTTTTGGTCTGTATCAAAAGACATGTTACTAGCTGAAGTTTGTCGGTTTGATCATTCGGTCTGTGGTCAATGACAGGTTTTTGTTGATGCAGAGTATGATAAGTGCCTGTTTTACTGGAATTGCAAACGTGTTTGAAGTGAAAAAGTACTTAAAACTGTTACCCCAATATTTACTTTCATTCCCGCATTGAATTCCAGAATAGCATATTGAATTAAGCAGAACATATAGCCTTCCTGGAAAGGAAAGACTACGCACAGATTATAAACTGAACGTACATGGGAGATTAATTTCGTTTATCATGGAATGTTTAAAAGATAATCTGCTGCGTTTTTTTTTTAACTTTAATATCTTATCGTCTAAAAAAGAAGAAAAGTGGTACCGGATCTATCTTAATTCATCGAGCACGGAAAGTACACCAAGATCAATGTCTTCTTAACGTTCATTTCCCCTGTTTGATGAGTTTAGTTTTTTTTGAGTTTAGTCTGTCAGTGCACCTTCACCGTGTTGTGTCTTCCATGCCCCTGGATGAGAGGTCAAGAAATCTTGCATATTGAAGAGTGCTGATGAGGGTACATAATGTTAGCTATAACCTATCATCAGCGATTTGTTTTTTGGTGTGGTCTTGATAGGAATTGGTGATGTTCACTAAGTCAGTAAGTAACGCCATGTTTGTTGGGGTAGAATGTTGCCAGGGTATCTGTTAAGTGACTTCATTTTAATCTTTAACTAGAGGTACGTTTGTTGGTTAAGGTAATAGATGGAAGTTGATAAGACCCTTCTCCCATACACAGCTCCCTCCTCTCCCCCCGCCTCCGCCCGAAAGATTTGTTGCGGTAACAGGGCCAGTAGAATTAGTGTTAGGAGGCCATCCGATTTGTGTGCGCGTGTGTGTGTGTGTGTAACATTTTATGATGGCCCTTACACGTGATAGCGAACACTCCATGACTCCTTGATGAACATTGTTCATGGTTATGTTTGAATTTTCACCCTTGATCAAAACTAGGGCTCCCATCGATGATTTTGACACTTGCTTTCCAAATGGTGCAGTCCGAGAGACGAAGGTCCGAGCATGAGGCGTTGTCTTGTTCACTTGTCGGTCCAACCATGCATGACAAAGACCACTGGTTCGTTCAGCTGTTGCCACCATCTCTCTTACTTCCTTAGCGTGTTGCCGACGCGGGAGGACAAGATGGCGGCAGTCCTCTCTCACAAAGAAGTTCAGACAAGCTCTCGTGATTTTAGTATCGACTGCTGGAGTGTCGAAAATGGAACCCGCTTTTCGCGAATGCGCAATTTTTTTTTTTCTCGATGATTTCTTCTTTTTTTTCCCCCTTAATTTTACTGTGGATTCGTGGAAAAGCAGCAGCCTTGTAAACACATAGAAATTGTATTCATAGGTTGTGTATGCAGCAGTCCAAAGGCAAAAAAATAAAAAGCCCTTTTCACCAGAAGAGCCTTCAAATTAAGCTACTTGAGATCGCACCAGAAGGGAAAAAAACCTTCCCTTTCAAGTTTTGATGACTCGCTGGAGATTGGATGGAAGCAGTATGTATTCAGAACGTAATCTCGCCAGTTTTTTTCTTTTTCTGTTTTTTTTTTCGCCCCCCCACTTGTCAAAAAAAAAAAAAAAAAAAAACTTCAGGGTTGCAGAAAAAAATGGGGGGTCATCCGAATGCAGTAACCACGACCTCCTTTTTTATACCTCTCTTTTGCTTAATGTTTGCTAGGTCTGTAACTATCGGCACATTTGTTGATGCGGAGTGTTTTTCATAGAATCTATTGAGTGACATACTTTTGATCTGTGACAAAGAACATGTTTGTTGATAAAAGAGTGTTGATGGGGAATGGATACGGGTTTAAGTAAATGTCACAGTGAAATGGCCAATAAAACCAGGAATGACAGGTCAACCCCGGGACTTTTTTCCTGTTCTCTCTCTCTCTCTCTCTCTCTCTCTCTCTCTCTCTCCTCTCTCTCTCTCTCTCTCTCTCTCTCTCTCTCTCTCTCTCTTAATGTTTTGTTATGGACGACTTAAGTAATAGCCAATATTCCATGATGCCTGGTGTTCATTTTTTTTTGTCTGGATCTTCACCCAAGACAGACCAGGGCTGATGAAAAGCACCCCATACCTTCCTTTTACCGTGCCTTTTTCTGCTCCCCACCCCCACCCCCCAGCAAATAGAACCACCACCACCTCTCTCTCTCTCTGTCTGTCTGTCTGTCTGTCTGTTGGTGTATCGTCAACTTTTGGGTCCAGCCGTGCACGACCAGGACCAGGTAGTTGTTCGGGTTTTGTTGATATCTTTTTACTTCCGTGGCGCCTTGCCGACGCGGGAAGACAAAATGGGGGACCGCCCACTTTCACGGAGAACACTCAAGGTCTCGTGATGTTAATATCGTTAGCTCAGAGTACCTTCTCGATCTGTGCTTTGGGGCGCTATTCATTGGTTTGGGTTTTTTTTTTTTTTTTTCTCCCCGCTGATTTTTGTGTAATCATGAATTCGTGGAGAAGTATTAGCCTTGCAAATGCCCCACAATCTGCATTTACAAATTGTGCGCACACCAGTCTTATCTTGAGGCAAAAGAAGCTGGTCTTTTTTCTCCGGTTCAGCCTTCAAATTAAGCTACCAGAAGTAGCACAAAAATTTAAATCTTCCCCCACACCCACCCCCCCACCCTCTCTCGCCCCCCACTCCGTCTCACTCTCCCACCCCACTCCTTCCCCTTCAGGATTTGATGGCACATTGAAGACAAGATGGTAACCGTTCATTTTCTTGTTCGTCTTCACAGTCTCTCTCTCTCTCTCTCTCTCTCTCTCTCTCTCTCTCTCTCTCTCTCTCTCTCTCTCTCTCTTTTTTTTTTTTTTTTTTTTTTCTTGTGTAAAGTTTAAGGTCAGCAGGGGAAAAAAAGAAAAGGGGGTCAGTCGAGTTACTGTCACCACGACATCCCTCCCCACCCCTTCCCCCCTCCCCCCTTCCCCACCCCCCTTCCCCCTCTTCCCCCTCTATGTGACTAACGACGTGTTTCCTGGTGTGCAGTGTTGTTGTCAGGGGGTCTGTTAGGTGATATTCTCTTGATCTGTAACTAACGACGTGTTTGCTAGAGAAGATTGTCGATGGGAGGTAGATAATGTTCGCTCGGTCTGTGACTAACGGCATGTTTATTGATATGCAGCGGTGATGTAGATGGTATGGTGTACCTTATCTCCTTTACTCAGTAGATAAGGCCCGGAGAACCGTGCTGGAGTCTTATCAGGGTCTTTGATCACTGGCCGGGTCTCCAACGAGAGAACTGCCTCTGAGAGAGAGAGAGAGAGAGAGAGGAGAGAGAGAGAGAGAGAGAGAGAGAAGGAGAGAGAGAGAGAGAGCAGAGCAAGCAAAGGTGCGTTAGATAGTATTACCCCTAACGGACTGATGAGCCAAACAGTAATTTACTCTCTCTCTCTCTCTCTCTCTCTCTCTCTCTCTCTCTCTCTCTCTCTCTCTCTCTGTCTGTGTGTGTTGTCTGTCTGTCTGTCTGTCTGTCCTGTCTGTCTGTCTCTTCTCTCTCTCTCTCTCTCTCTCTCTCTGTCTGTCTGTTGTCTGTCTGTCTCTCTCTCTCTCTCTCTCTCTCTCTCTCTCTCTCACGCACTCACACACGCACGGACGCAACACACGCACGCACATACACACACACATATGATGACGATGGTGATGATGATGATAATGATGTGCGAATATGAGACAGAAGAGAGAGGTTACAGTTTTAGTTTGGGAATTATGCGTAGAGGGAAGTACGGTACGATAACAGGTTGAGAGAATGGGGGGGGGGGGGGGGGGAGATCGGGGTGGGGGGGAGGGGAGAGAGAGAGAGAGAGAGAGGGCATGGTGAGCGGTGGAACCAAACATAAAGACAAGAATATTTTCTTATGTCTGTTGTTGTCTTTTTCTTCCTCAACTGAAAATACTAGCGAAGTGTTGGATTGCCTTTCCTGAGAGAGAGAGAGAGAGAGAGAGCGAGAGAGAGTTTTGAGAGAGAGAGGAAGAGAGAAGGAGAGAGAGGAGAGAGAGAGAGAGAGAGAGAGAGAAACAATAACGAAAGGGTGTTTTGCTTGTCTGTTGTCTTTTTTTTAAACCGAAAAAGACAAGCTAAATGTTTGTGGAATGTTTTTTGGACCCCCCCCCCCCCCCCCCCCCCCCCCCCCCCCCCCCCCCCCCCCCCCCACACTCTCTCTCTGCAAGTGTAACTCGCACATCCTGTCTCTCGCGCACCTTACCCCCGAACCCCACGGGAAATATGCACTCATCATAACAGCGATGGGCCAACATAGCAACAGCTGCACAAGATAAGCAGATGATGATTTCAACGTCTCGAGAGAAGCCACGGAGGACGGGAGAGGAGGAATGTGAGCTCAGGGGTCGTGAGGCTGTGGGGGGTTCAGGCGAGGGGGTGAAGAAGGGAGGGTCGAGACTTGAGGGGGAGGGGGGGGGGGGTGGGGGTGCGCATTGGGCTGGGGTGGTGGATGAATTGTGGGTGGAATGAGGAGATGGAGGAGGGGAAAAAACGCTATGGCACTCAACGATCTCGTAACGACCAGCTCACAGCTGTCGGAGTGGAACTGTTGAAGCGCTCTGATCACAAACGAGGCATCCTCAATCCGACATTTTTTTTTTTTTCTTTTCTCCCCCCCCCCCCCCCCCCCCCCCCCATACCCCCCCCCCCCACTCCCTCTCCTCGCCCCTCCCTTAACCGTTGGAAAAGCGACATTCCTCACGGGTCATCGACAGATTGAAAGCGAAGCACTTATCGACAGATTGAACGACCTTAGACCGACACCCCCCACCCCCCAACCTCCTTCCTCCCTCCAGCCGTACCCCCTCCCTCTTGTGACCCCAGCTTTCCTTCCAGACGGGACTCCGAGGCTGTTAATCCAGTTAGCGTTCAAAGGTCTGCGAGGCGGTTCTTCGGTGTTCTCGTGGGCTCGTCCGCCGCTGAAGGAAGGGAGGAGACCTGCGGTGTTTCTCCCGTGCGCGTGTCGGCCCTGTGCGCCTTTTGGGATGGATGCTGCTCGTAAACAGTTCGCTCGGAAGACTCCTGCGTGAAAAGACAAATGGATCTGCTTGAGCGATTATCGCTCCCCCCCCCCCCCCCCCCCCCCCCTCTGAGGGATCGAGTTCTCTCGGCGAAACGGGCGGGTTCATGATTCTTTTTTTGTTTTTTTTGTTTTGTTTTTTGGTTTGTTTGTTTCGTTTTGTTTTATTTTTTCTTTCTGTCTGTCGTTTTTACCTTGCTGCTTTCGTACGTTCTTTCTTTCTTTCCATCTATGTTATTCTTTTCCTTCCTTCCTTCCATCCTTTTCTTCCTTCTTTCTTTCCTTCCTTCCTTCCTTCGTTTTCTATATTTCCCCCTTTTTTTTTTCTTTGCAGCTGTCTTATGTTCGTCCTTAATATGTTCGTTTGTTCTGTCTGCTTTATTTTCTTATTTGGTCCTGTCTTCATCCTTCCTTCATTCCTCTCACCCTTCTTTTCTTATTTTTTCTTTTCATCTGTTTATTTGCTTCTTTCTTTGTCCCTTTCATTCTGCTGTCTTTCCTTCTTTCCTTTTCTCCTTCTGCTTCATTTCTTCTTTTTCCCCTCCCTCTTCTTCTGTCTCATTCATTTTCTTCTGTCCTCACTTTTCTCTCTCCTTCCTTCTTTTCTTCTGTCTTTCTACCATATTTCCTTCGTCACTTCCATCTTATTGCCTTCTTTTATTCTGTTTTTCAATCTACCCCTGTATTCTTCTTTGCTCTCTTTCTTTCTCCTTTTCTTTCTTTATTTCCTCCCATGTTTCTTTCTTTCTGTCTTTCTAGCTTATTTCTTTTGCTCCATCTTGTCTTCGCTGCTCCCTCAGTTTTTTTTTTTTTTTTTTAATTTCTTGCCTGCTGTCTGATTTCCTTCCTTAAATCTTTTTTTTTTCCACCCGTTATCCCTCCACCCACACCTGCTCCCTCCTCCACGCTTTCTTCATGTTTCTGTTCCGTTTTCCTCACTCCTGTCCAGAAAAGATGTTTTTTCCCTGTGTGTGGTGTGTGTGGTGTGTGTGGTGTGTGTGTGTGTGTGTGTGTGTGTGTGTGTGTGTGTGTGCGTGTGTGTGTGTGTGTGTGTGTGTGTGTGTGTGTGTGTGTGTGTGTGTGTGTGTGTGTGTGTGTGTGTGTGTGTGTGTGTGTGTGTGTGCGTGCGTGTGTGTGTGTGTGTGGTGTGTGTGTGTGTGTGTGTTCGTTTTCGCGTTTTTTTGTTTTTCTTTCTCTCTTTTTCTTTCCTTAACACGTAATCTGTTTTACCATTTCGTGTTGGGATTGACATTCCCCCTAAGACAGGCGCGCGGTTGTTGTTTTAATTCTTGTGTTATTTTTTACCCCTCCAACTTTAAAAGTCCTACAACTGCGCTGATCATAAATCCCCTCGTGAAATACCAGTTGCGCTGAACTGGCAAAGATATTATCTGGTTAGAAGGGAGAGGAAAAGCTGAAGTAAGCTGATCAGTTTGTGACGGAGATTCGCATGCGCGCGAGCACACACACGCGCGCGCGCGCGCGCGCGCGCGTGTGTGTGTGTGTGTGTGTGTGTGTGCGTGTGTGTGTGTACGTGCGTGCATGCGTAGGTGTGTGTGTGTGTGTGTGTGTGTGTGTGTGTGTGTGGTGTGTGTGTGTGTGGAATGGAGAGACGTATGGAGGATGGCCGGTTGGGAATGAAAATGGCGAAAGTCCGTATACATACAAATCAGATTTTCTCTTTATCCCGGAACGCCGCAAAGAAGATTGGCTCCATTTGGATGATTTCGGAATTTAATCATTGCCTCTGCTCCCCCGCCTTCCCATCTCTAGCCCCGCTCACACACACACACACACACACACACACACACACACACACACACACACACACACACACGCCTTCCCCCCACCCCCACCCCACCCCTCCCATCCATCGTCCCTCCCCTTCCATACTCAGTTTTCTTCTCTGCTTCCTCCTCTCTCTTCCTCCTTTCCTCCTCCTCCTCCTCCTTCTCCTCCTCCTCCTCGGTAGCTCTGCCGTCCTGGATGACTTTTTATCCGTGTCATTTTCTGAACCCCTTGCTCCGTGTCTTAATCATTCTCCTCCTCGCGACTTTTCCGCAATTTGCTCGGGAGTACGATCGAGAGCCGTGTGAAATCCGACCTTGTCAGCCACGAAGTAGAGGATTAGTAATTTACGGTGCCGGGGGGGGGGGGGGGGGGGTGGGGGGGGGGGGGGGGACACAATAACAGTGGTATATGATTAGAAAAGATTTCCTTTCTGATATCTTGGCTGTTAAGAAAGCGTTTAACTTGTGTTTCTTAGAGATGGAGACAGAAGTGGATTTGTCATCGGAGATAAGGGGAGGTTTGTTTTTATCGGAAAGAATATGAATTAAAGTCTAATTTGTGTGAGGTTTGTTTTCCTTTTTTTTTTTTTTCGGTTGCTCATATAGTGGGTTTTTTTTTTTTTTTTTTTTTTTTAATTCCCTTATATAGTGTATGCACTTCATGATCAATCGAATGAGGCTAACTCCGTGGAGAATCGCCTATTGCGGTCCTCAAGAAGACGATTTGCTACGTGTGTGTGTGTGTGTGTGGGGGGGGGGGGGGGGGGGGATGGGGGGGGGGCTGGCATTGGATTACTGAGAGTACATGCAATGATGTTGATGAAGGCAGTATGCTTGGCATTGTCTGAGATGTATTTCCAACCACTCATGTACCCCTTCAAAACACACTCCTTTCCATATCTCGCTGTATTATCCAACCACTCATCCCTACCCCTCAAACACACTCCTTTCCATATCTCGCTGTATTATCCAACCACTCATCCCTACCCCTCAAAACACGCTCCTTTCCATATCTCGCTGTATTATCCAAACTCATCCCTACACTCAAACACTTTCCTTTCCATATCTCGCTGTATTATCAAAACCACTCATCCTTCAAACCCATATCTCGCTGTATTATCCAACCACTCATCCCTACCCCTCGAACATCTCGAGCCGCATCGGGACGTGTCTGTTGTAGTCTCAGCAGTCTGTCTCCTCTGGCTGTAGGGGTTACCCAGCTTCGGATATCCCGCTCTGCTGTTGACTTGCATTTGTGGCCTATAATAGTAGTAGTGGCATTCGTTCTGATAGAGCATATCATACTCACGAAATCACAGACACTGGAGCCTCGCTTTTAATGGCAGCAATACAACGCTTAGTCGTGCGGCCCGACGAGCGCAACTGTATCGTTATTACGTCCTTCCGAGACATCCTCAAGGCCAAGATCCCTGTTGACGTAAGACCTGAAGTCTTCGCATGAATAGCGAGTGAATGGGCCCTTCATGTCACTGGTATCGTGAAGTTCTCGGACTTCAGGTGTGCTCTAGGCCCGCCATAATCCTGCTGGCCCAGGGAAGACACCGGTATGGAACACTTTTGACGCAAACCTCTCAGGGGAGAGGCAGGTGGGAATCTTGGGCGGAAGAAAGGTGGAAGGGGCGGGAAAGGGGGGTGGGGTGGGGGATCGCAATGAGTGAAGGGGGGGGGGGGAGGAGAGGAATCATAACTGGCCCTCATGAGGTCGAAAAGCCGTGGGC
>JADBJO010000303.1:293992-296492 GCA_016801955.1 Conus betulinus
TCTCAACACACGCGGTGCTGTTTTATGACCTCGACAGCACTATCTCCTTTCTTTGTGCTTGCCCTTCTCACCCGGAATTTTCTCCATCGATTTTTCTCTTCTCCCTCCCTTCTCCTCCCCCCCCTCTCTCTCTCTCCTCTCTCTCTCTTCTCTCTCTCTCCTCTCTCCTCTCTCTCTCTCTCTCTCTCTCTCTCAATTTCATTCTTCTCTCTACCTCTCTCTCTGTGTTTGTCTGTTCTCTCTGTCTGTCTCTCTCTTCTGTCTCTGCTCTCCCCTGTCTGTCTGTCTGTCCTCTCTCTCTGCTCTCATACTCTCTCTCTCTCTCTCTCTCCTCTTCTCTCTCTCTCTCTCTCTCTTCTCTCTTACGGACCTCTCTCTTCTCCTCTCTCTCTCTCTTTCTATCTTTCGCCTCTCCTTCTCCTGGTCTCTCTCTCTTACTGTCTTTCTGCCTCTCTTCCTCCCTCTGTGGTCTTCCTCTTCCCCTCTGTGCCTCCCTCCCCCTGCGCAAAGACACATCAGTTCAGTCCCCCTCCCTCCCCTCCCTCCTGCGCCACCCTACCTACCTACCTCGCACATGTACATGAGTTGTAGAACTGCACTACTCGCATTCAGCACATTCCCCTGGCCGTCCCTATCATCTCTTTCTCTGTCTCTGTCTCTGTCTCTGTCTCTCTCTCCTCTAAGCACTCTCTCTCAACATCTCTCTCTCATCTAGAGTTAAACTTCTCTCTCTCTCTCTGTTCGTTCATTTCCTTTGACCCTCCCATCCGCACACATACCCCCGCGAGCGCGTTTCCCGTCGTGCCCTGCGCTGCGGCATAAACCACACACACACACACACACACACACACACACACACACACACACACACACACACACATATATATTTTTATATATATATATCTCATATATATATAATGTGTATATATAATCTATGAGTTACTTCAATGCGTCGAACGCACCTTTCGCTCGGCTGGCTTTAAGCTCTCTACTCCTACCTCTCCTATCTCTGCTATAGGTCTGATACCTCCTGCAGCTCTCTCCTCGGCTAATTGTTCCAACTCTCTCTCTCTCTCAGAGATTTTTCAACCGTTGAAAGGTTACAATGTAAACCGACCTGGCGACATCATAATCATCCTAGTCAGAAAGAGCAGACTCGTTTATTACACGCCTAACAATTGTCGGTTCCATTGTGAGTTCTGATAGGTTCGATGCCGAGAGGATCATAGCCTTCGTTATTGATAAGGACGAGGCTTAGAACTTTTCTTCTTCTTCGGTGGCATCTTCTTCCTCTTTCCATCGTTTTTCCTTGATGGCTTCTTTTCTCCCCTCCATCCCACTATCCTTCGTCCTCTCACTCTTTCACCTTCTCCTATTCTTCCTTCTTCCCTTCTTCTCTTCTTCTTCTTCTTCTTCTTCTTCTGAGTTTCTAAAGTCTTCTTCTACAAGCTTCTTTACTTTGGGTTTTTCTCCGCTGCTTCTTCTTTCTGTCTTCTCGCTTCTCTGTTTCTTCTTTCTCTGTCAATTCTTCTTTTCGAAGTCCATTCTCCTCCTGTTCTTGTCTTTCTTGTTCTTTGTTGTTGTGGTTGTTGTTTGTTGGCCGTTCTTCACACCTGTTCTTCTTCGGACGACCCTTCTTCTTCTTCTTCTCGACAGGTCATCCCGGTGGACCAAGTGTTTTTGTCCTCCTTGCGCACTTCTAGATTTGGACGTAATGAACTTTGTTCTTTCTTTCTCTTCACTTTTCCTTGGAAGCCGTTGCTGATGACCTGTTTCTTTCGACCCCTTCACATCCTGGCAGCAGACCTCTACAGACACTTCATCGCCTTAAGTTCTTTTTTCTTTATTTTCTTTTACCCAGAGCATCACTCTCTTCCCTCTTTCCTGTTCCTTCGTTTCAGGATGTTGGGATTCCGGTCGCGGAAACCTTCCTACTTTCTACCACGTTCACCCCCATCCCCTCCTCATTTTACTATTGATTTTCTATTCTGGACAGGTCGTCGGACTTTTCAAGTCATGTAATTAAGTCTGTCCGTTGTGGTAACTTCGCAACGGTAAAAAGACGTCTGAAAGATAAAGAGGAAGCTTTCTTCCGTTTTCCCTTTCTGTGAAGCGTCCCCCTCCCTACGGCCCCTTGAACACTCTCCTCCCACCTCGCTCGATTTGTTCAGGTTCTTTCTTTTTGTGATGTTTTGTTAACTTTCCTAACTTTCCTTGTTTCCCTTGTTTCGAGGGGAGGGGAGACAGTGCTAATTTCCCCCCCATTCTCATTGGCACGCTTGCCAGTCTGTTCATCTCTCTCTCTCTCTCTCCAATCTCTCTCAATCTCTCTCACTCTGCTCTCCCCTCTCTCTCTCTCTCTGTGCAGAACTGTGTCCACCGTGTGTTTGTCAAGTGGTGGAATGTGTGTGTGTGTGTGTGTGTGTGTGTGTGTGCGTGCGTGCGTGCGTGTCGTGCGTGCGTACGTTCGTATGTTTTATGGAAAAGTGTGAATCCTTCA
>JADBJO010000303.1:308992-316492 GCA_016801955.1 Conus betulinus
TGGATTCAGATTAACTCCATATTCAAAGAAGGATTTCGTCGAATTTCAAATAAAACTTTCAATCGTATTTGACATCTTGTATGAAAATTGTAACTAGACAAACAGACTACCGACAGTAAAAAATCTGCAGCATAAGCTGTCAACTGCTTTGGAAAAAAAATGAATTCAGGCAGAGTAAGAAAATAAAGTGATGTCAGTTACAAATCACATTGAGAAAAAAAAAAAAGAAAAAACAAAGGAATGTAATTCAGTAGCTGTAACTGTAAATCAGATGTCAAATGTTGTTAGTTTTACCTAGCAGTTAAAATGAAACTTTACCCTCAGTCTCCTGGAACTTGGAGCATACAGGGTGCCCGTGCATTAAATCATGTTTGGCCGTCACGCAGTAAGATATCTGGACTGAAAACACATCTCTCGGAAAAGGCCCCGGGAATACTAATAAAAACTCGCACTCAAAACTGGAGCCACATCAAGAAGCGCATAATCCCACGCTTCAGCTTGGCATTTCTGTCGAAAGATCATTTTTGTTTTAACCCCATGGTGTTGACGTTACGAAGACGACGTTCCACCAAGGTTTAGTCTGGAGTATGACAGTTTGACCGCTAATGACGTGTCCCGTCCTTCAGACTCTCAGCGACGGTGACAGGCACTTAGCGTAGCAGTCAACACACGTCGTTTCAAACTAAGTGGAACGGTATACGCCTGTCTTACCGTGTTGTCACTTTTTACTGCCCTCGACCTTCTCACGCAGTGAGCGCGTAGGTTGTGGGAGAATCTGCGACTGATGTCCAGTGATGGTGTCGTTTGCTCTCACCCACCGCACTCCCCGCCCACCCCCACCAACCCTCTTTCTACTCTCTTCCCTCCCTCCAGCTTTGTATTCGGACAGAAAACGTGAAAAAAAAAAAAAAAAAGTCCGTCAAGTCTTGTCAGTAGGTGGATGAGCGCAGCTGAACTGAGTAAATTATTTTGGTCAGTTGAAGATGTACTGCATCACGTAGGTGTTGAATGTAGCCTCGCTCTTTCTCTCTCCGTGTTGGTCACATTGTTCTGTACGGTTTGGTCCAAAGTATTGCAGCATCCAACCAGAGCGTCATTACTTTATTCAGGCGCGCGTGCGCGCGCGCGCAAACACACACACATACATACACACACACACACACAGGCACGCGCGCGCGCGCTTGTGCATATTCGCACTCACGCGCGCGCACACACACATACACACACTCACGCGCACGTACGCGTGCGCGCTTACATACTCACACACACACATTAATATCACATCCATATACATAAACACACACACACACTACTACACAAGTCTGCTCTAGGATCCGCTGCGGATCGACTGTGTATGATACGGCCGTCAGTAACATACTACTACAAAGAGCAGTTATGTCTCGCCGTATCGGGTGGGGGAGAGGGGGGGGGGGGGGGGGGGGGGGGCGAGTAGCGGGGGCAGGGGTGTACAGTCACCGGGTCAGGCAGCTCTAGAACCGTACTAGTCACCCCGTCCGGTGTCGAGGCGTGCCAAAAGAGTGTTGTTTGTCGGTGTGATTGTTTGCTGTGAACAAGCAGGTGCCTGGCTGACCCAGTGATTTCAGCCGCCATGTCAACACACACGGTGCGCGTCTGTCCGGATTGAGCGGTTTTGTTTTCGTATCATGTCATTTGATCGGCGGTTGTGTGGTTGCGCGCTCACGCGCGCGCGCGCGTGCGCGCGCGCGCGCGCGTGTGTGTGTGTGTGTGTGTGTGTGTGTGTGTGTGTGTGTGTGTGAGCGAAGGAGAAAGAGAGCGTATGTGTTGTGGTGTGTGTGTGTGTGTGTGTGTGTGTGTGTGTGTGTGCGTGTGTGTGTGTGTGTGTGTGTGTGTGAAGAACAACAATTATATTTCCATAAAAGACGCGAAGACTAAACTAGCGACGGAGAACGTTCTGAAAAAATGAACAATAAGTTACATGTTGTATTTCTTATTCATCCCATATGTTTAATCAAAACATTGAGAAATGTATTCACCACGACAGTGTATAGGTCTTTGTTATTAACTATTCTATTCACTGAGCCTATTCTTGTTTGAAAACTTTTGCTCTCTCTCTCTCTCTCTCTCTCTCTCTCTCTCTCTCTCTCTCTCTCTCTCTCTCTCTCTCTCTCTCTCGTCGCTCCCATGCTTGCTAGCACCCATGGGCACACACCTATGTAGGCCTACGTGGGCACCTGTACAATTGCACTCACCTCTGTCTGTCTGTCTGTCTGTCTCTGTCTCTCTCTCTCTTTCTCTGTCTCACTCTCTCGCTCTCTCTCTCATCTCTCTCTCTCTCTCTCTCTCTCTCTCTCTCTCTCTCTCTCTCTCACGCATACACACGCGCGCGCGCGCGCACACTTACACACACACACACACACACACACACACACCACACACACTGACCATTTTGTTAACAAAACAAACAACAAAAAAGCAGCCGCCGCGGATAAACAATCGATGGTACTGCTCTCACTAGTACAGTACAACAAAGAACTTGACCCATTGCTGGCTATGGGGAGACAGAACAGACATGCCATGATCTTTAGAACCGTAGAAGTCACCCTATGCTATGACCGGAGCTGCGGCGATGTTTGTTGGACGGTATGACTGTTTGCAAGTCTAAGCAAATTTATTTTACACTTTACAAAAACGTAGCTTTACAAAAATGTGAAAATTTGAACATCAACAAGCTTATGCTTATAGTGTGTTCAAATGTTTATAATTACACATGTAGACAAGGAAATGACAGGATACTTTTAAAGTTACTATGCAAAAAACAAAATACGCAAGAAACAACAAACATAAATACATACCCACACGTATACAAAAATGTAAATATATACATGTACATAAACATACTTTACACATACACATAAATGCAAACACGTACAAAATTGAGGAAAAATAAGAAAAGATAATAGTAAGCAAAGTAAACACTAAAGACTATAAAATGCATGGTAGTCAACCACTCACACATCATTAACGTTTTTCATGAAGCGTTTAGAGAGAGAGAGAGAGAGAGAGAGAGAGAGAGAGAGAGAGAGAGAGAGAGAGAGAGAGAGAGAGAATATTTTTCTGCTCTAAGATTTCATTTTCATAAACATATGTATCATTACCGCATGCGAAGTTTTACATGCTTTTTCAAAAACGTTTTGATTGTTTGATAAAACGATGAACAGCTTTGAATATAGCTTCGTTATCCTCACGTCGGAGGGACTGATTGCTTGCCACGAAGAAGAATACCGACTTCGAGTAGACTGGGTGCAAGGGTGAAATCGTGTCTTTTTTCTGATGTTAGTGTATTTAGGACAATATAATAGAAAGTGTTCGGCCGTTTCTGAACCAGTGCCACATTGACAAACCGGATCTGCTTTAAGATGACGGTTAACAAGGTCTTGATTTAGATCACTCATTCCTAGGCGGAGTCTGCAATGTTGAATCTGTTCATTTCTCTCTCCATAATAGTAATAATAGGGAACAACTGAGTCGTCCCGTGAAATAAAACGTTTAAATTCTCCAAGTGATTTTGTGGATTTTATGTTGTCAGGGGAGGTCGTTCCACATTTTAGTTGCGGTTGGAATAAATGAATTTTTGTATACTTCAGTTTTACATAGTGGCACATGTCTGTCAAGAGGTCTTCGCCGTGAATAGGGATTTCTTATTGATACTAGATCTGGTACTAGGCTACATAAGTGTTCAGGACACAAACCGTTGACCATTTTATAAACTTTATTAGTTTGTGTCTCCTTCTCCTTTCTTTTAAAGAGCAGAATCCGGATTCTTCATACAACTTATTGTGACTTGTTGTGCCTTTGACACCTCCTATAATGATGCGAATTGCTTCTAAATGAATATTTTCTAGCATGTTTGCTTGTGTTTCACTGCAGTTGTCCCAGACAATATCAGCGTAGTCAAAGTGCGGCAAGATAAATGATGTAAACATGGTCTCTAATGCTTTTCTCGATATCTTATATTTGTAATTTCGTAGGCAACTTATCAACATGTTAACTTTCTTTATTGTACATCTGATATGCTCGTCCCATTTACAGTTATTTTGTATAATCAGACCAAGATGATTGTGTGCAGTAACTGGTTGCAGAGGCGTGTTACCGAACGTCAGTGGATAAATTTGTTCGCGATCTCGGATAATATTTACCAGTTCTGTCTTGTTCTCATTGAATTTAACCTTCCAGCGCTTTGCCCATTCAGAAATCTTTTCCAGATCAGAGTTTAAGATATCAGCGCGGATTACAGGGTTAGACAGAGAAAGTGCTAAACTAGTATCATCGGCGAATAGCTTAATTACAGAAGCGATATCATGTACTATATCATTAATATAGACTAAAAACAATAAGGGACCTAGGACGGATCCCTGTGGCACTCCTGCGTGAAGCCTCTGGAGGTCGGAGTTTTTTCACCTTTTATAACCACTGCCTGGGAACGGTTGGATAGGTAGTCTCTCAGAAACTCTAGCAGTTTCCCTCTTATTCCGACCGCGTTTAGCTTCAGTAAGAGACCTCTGTGCCATACACGATCGAATGCTTTTGAAATGTCCAGGTATACAATTTGTGTGGTAACTCCAGAATCAAGGGAAGTGCAGAGTTCGTTATAGGTGGTCAGTAACTGATTAACTGTAGAATCACCTGGGATGAATCCAGATTGTAGAGGAGTAAGAATGGCATTTGATGTTAGAAAGAAATAGATGTGTCGATGTATACATTTCTCTAGAACCTTTCCAACACAGCTTAGTAAAGAGATTGGCCTATAATTACTACAAAGTTCTTTTGGTCCTTTTTTTTTTGTATATAGGGGTCACATGCGCAGTCTTCCATAATGATGGAAATCTACTTTCACGAAGACATCTGTTAAACAGTGTAGTAAGCGGAAGACATGTAACATGAGCTGAAGTTGTTAACAAAATGTTGTGGATGAAATCTGGACCAGATGCCTTAGTTTTGTCCAGGTTTTTTAATGTGTCAGCGACTTCAATTTGTGAAAGTATAATCTCATCTAGTTGGCAATCAAGAAATGTAACATTTGGCAGCCTGTCGTTATCGTTTTCTAATGTTGACTGTTGAACAAATAAGAATTGAAAATATTTGCTTTGTCTTTGTTTGAGTAATACACTATGCCCTGTGACTCGATAGGTGGAACTTCCTGAGCTTCGATTCCTTTTTTATTGAAGAATGACTTGACCAGTTTCCACCAGTCTTTACTTCCAAAACTTGATGAGTCTGAAGCTTTTTTGTCTAGCTGGTTATAATATTCTGTTTGCCTATCTCTTTCTTTTGATGTAACATAATTTCGGAACCGACGAAATTTTTCCCAGTCTTCGGGAAGATTACTTTGTTTGGCAATTCGGTGAATTGTTTTACGCGTGTCGATCAAAAATCGAATCTCATCAGTCATCCAGGGCACGTCCTGCGGGCGGACGGTTACAGTTTTAACAGGCATACATTGTTTGGCTATGGCCAAAAGGGTTTCAGAAAAAAAGACTAGCACTCTCATCTACTGTTTGTTTAGTTAGTACGGTATCCCAGTCTACTTCATTCAACAATGTACAGAATTTTTCTCTATCTAGTTTACGATAATTGAATATTGTTCTTTTGAAGGAGCAGTTTATTTTTACGGTGTTTTTTCCAGGATAGCACAGGGAATACTATGGTCGCTATACGCTGCAGGTAAGACTTCCATCGACTTGATAAGTTGAGGAGTCTGTGTAATAATTAAATCTAAACATGTGCTTGTAGTGTCCGTTATACGCGTTGGTTCACTTACTATTTGGTTCAAGCTGTACTGATTAATGATGTCTAGAAGGTGATGTGATGGGTTCCTCAAGAAGTCTGTGTTAAAGTCGCCCAAAATGATAAACTGTAACATTGTGTGTTTAACTTTTCTTATATTTTCACTTATCAGCTGCCAGTAACTAACAGGGGAGTTCGGCGGACGATAGAATGATCCAATTAATAGACTCATTTGGTTTACTTTGGTTTCCACCCAGACCGATTCTAGACCACTGACTTGAAGATCTGGGCGTGGTTTACAGTACAGACAAATTTTAAATGTAGATGGCCACTCCACCATGCGGATCGTTAGGTCTATCACGTCTGACGGGAGGATGGAAATTAGGTAGTTCTATGGTACTGCTTAAATCCGTTTCTTGAAGCCAGGTTTCTGACAGTGTTATGACATCAAAATCATTGCAGTCAGCGGACAGTAAATCAAGTTTATTTTTCAAGCTGTTGATATTAGCATGTATAACGCACAGTTCCCTTCTGATTTGTGGCCCTGGATTTAGTTCAATATCACCAGAAAGTATGATATAAAGAAGAATAACGAAGGCAGTATACATGAAGATGTCATTACAAACTAAGCGCGTATCTTCGCGAACATGGTGAGACATTGGTATATTTCGATACCCGACAAACTGTTCCTGCCTTAAGATGTATTCAGAAAACTGAACCAGCAGAGCAAGATGAATGTCATGTAGACAGCGTGCTGTCAGCAGTATGAAAAATATTCTGCAATTGGATTTATTAAGAAAGGAAAGTTTCCGGACTAGAGTCAGAGCAGCAGTCGAGTGAAATAAACCTATCCTGGCTCTATGTGCACTGATCCAACAGTCATCTATGTGACAGTACTGAGGAAAATATCAAACAAAAAGCAAGCCAGGATTGTGGATTGGTGTGGGTTCTCTCTCATTAGAAACAGATGGAGGAAGCAAGTGAAGTCATAGTGTGAGCAGTTTGAATGTAAATTCTTTCTCACTTGCGGTCTCTCTCTGTCTCTCTCTCTCCTCTCTCTCTCTCTCTCTCTCTCTCTCTCTCTCTCTCACACACACACACACACACACACACACACACACACACACATACACACACACGGACGACGCACGCGCGCACGCATGCAAGCACATACGCATGGACGCACGCGTGCGCGCTTTCTCTCTCTCTCTCTCTCTCTCTCTCTCTCTCTCTCTCTCTCTCACACACACACACACACACACACACACATACACATACACACACGGACGCATGCGCGCACGCATGCAAGCACATACGCATGGACGCACGCGTGCGCGCTTTCTCTCTCTCTCTCTCTCTCTCTCTCTCTCTCTCTCTCTCAAACACACACACACACACACACACACACACACACACACACACACACACCGTCTACTGGTGTTCGCCCTTGCGCTATCGCATTTCTAGTGTTTGTGCAAGAGGGAGGCGATGGCAGGTGAAAGAGCGGTGAGTTGGGGGGGGGGGGGGATGATAAGGGAGAAGGGGGTAGATGGTTGGTGGCTGGGGGTGGGTATATGGAGAGGGGGGTGGGCGGTAATGTATAACCGAGCTGTCCCATGCACACCCTGTGTGTGTCCTAGCCAGCTTGAGGGGACAGGGTCAGTCCGTGTCACGTGATAAAATGTTGTCTTTGTCCTTTCGGTGATTTGTCTTAGTTTTTATGGGGAGTGAACG
>JADBJO010000303.1:321492-328992 GCA_016801955.1 Conus betulinus
ACACACACACACACACACACACACACACACACAGCTTCACACCTTGAGAATCAAAGGACAGTATTGTTGCTTTCTATTCTCTTTTGATGGTGGATACACCATCTGTGTCTTTTGTTCGTTGTGCTTGGGTCTGTGCCTGCTTTTGCATGCGAATATGCATGCATGCTTGCTCGTGTGTGTGTGTGTGTGTGTGTGTGTGTGTGTGTGTGTGTGTGTGTGTGTGTGTGTGTGTGTGTGAGCGCATTCGTGTGTGCACGTGAGCGCACGCTTTAACACACACTCCGTGTCTGGCCGACCGTGGCTGATAGAGAGTGAACATAGAGAAATACCGATAGCTCTTGCCACCAATTGATGTTACTGTTTTTGGGAGCATGGAGAAATATGAGGACTGGACATCATTAGAAAAGACTTGCTGTTTGACCTTTGTCCCTTAAGGTCAGCATTGATCATGATTGTATTCAGGCTGAAGGAGACTGTCAACGAAAAGAATCTGAAAGCTGCATTGTTTCAACCTCATCTTTCTTGTTCCTCTGTCTCTTTGAGACAGACAGACAGACAGACAGATACGTGTTTTGCCGATTTGTGTAAACTTTCCAGTGGTTAATAAGAACTGCCCGTCATACTCTCGAGTTCACCTGTTGAAAAGAGTTCTCCAGTGTTGAGGTCGTCGTTGAGAGTGGCTGCGTATTAATTCGCGTTGAGTGTTGGCTAGAACCACACATTACGTCTAGATGTGCCCGCCTCCCGACTTCCCTCTGTTCCTCCCTCCTCCACTGCAACTGTGGACACAAAGATGACAGAAGGGCTGCAAGAACATACACAAAGATACGATTCAAAAAGCTGCAACTCCAGGCATAAAGGTAATATTCGAAAGGTAGCTATTACACACATAAAAGATATTCGAAAAGTCGCAGTTAGAGACATAAAGATAATGTTCGAAAGGTCGCAAGTACAGACATAATGATCACATTGGAAAGGTCGCAAGTACAGACATAATGATCACATTGGAAAGGTCGCAAGTACAGACATATAACCATAATCGAAAGGTCGCAGTTACAGACATAATGATCATATTCGAAAGATCGCAATAACAGACATAATGATCACACTGGAAAGATCGCAATTACAAACATATAATCATACTCGGAAGGTCGCAATTAGAGACACAAAGATAATATTCAAAGTGCAGCTACAGACGTAAAGATAATTGTCAAAAGGCTGCAAACCACAGACACACGAACATTCCCTCCACCCCCAGCCCCACCCCATCTCACAGCCTGTGCCTCGAGGGTTGAACATGAAAAGATCACAGTCAGGGGAACCGGAAGGAGTTCTCCGCCCTTTGACAAGGCGATTATTTTGTCACAAAGAGTTGTGACGCGTGGCGTTCTGGGGGCTATAAAGAAAGAAGGAGAAATTGGGGCAGCTAGTATTACGATGGCGGCTTTCGATCTCTAAGAACTTCATCGAGAACATTCTTTTGGAGTCAAAATGCACAGCCACAGTCGCCTGCAGGTTTCCCACTTCATTGCGATTTAGCGGATTTCAGCGAAATGTAAAAGTGAGAATCAGAGGGAAGGGAGAAAGGGGGGGGGGGGGGGGATGTTCCATGGAAACAGAAAATTCACGGTAGTAGAAAAAAAAAAATAGATGGGGGTGTTGGTCGTGTGTTTTAGTGTGTCAGCAGACGACACTGACGTCACGAAGTATTGTGTCAACTCATCGCAAAAGCCGATGAGCGGTCGCCATTTTGTCTACCCAGTTGACGGCAAATGTCTTTCACCAAAGTCGTGCGACGAAATACGCTGCAAAAGGGAAGGAGAATGATATAAGCTGTACGAGCGAATTTGTATGGGGTAAAAAAGAAAAAAAAAAACAAAAACTGAAAATGACAAAGCACGGCTCTATGATCAGATTTGCGTCAGACTGCACCACTGATAAAGGAATTTTTTTTTGGGGGGGGCCTGCTAGACTTCCATGGAATTCCATCAAACATGGCTTTTCCACAGTGGCTGCCCTGGCTATAGATTAAGCTACTTGCCTTTGTAAAAGAACTGTAGTTGAGCACATTGGTGATGTAATAATCAAAAACGTGACAGGCTGTCAGTGTGTATATGCCACCACTTGTATCTCTGTAGCAGTCGTTTGAACCGAGATGAAAGACTTGGTGCGGCGACCTCTGGCGAGTGTAGTTAAGTGATCATGGTACGACAGCAGTGGCTGCCCGACTGCCCGAGGCAAACGATGAGTCGGGTCGGGCAAGCGGTAAATGCTGCATTCTTCCTTCCGGGCAGCCGCTATATTTTTTTTTTCAAACATCTGTGTAGAAATAAAGGTAGGTCAATTGAAAACAGTCTTCACGACATCCAGAGATTTCGCTTAGCCAAACTACCAGTGTAAGCTAGTGCTTCATCAAAATGTATCATGCAAGTTGATTGGCGGAGCCTGAAGGCTTTAGCCAATCCGAAAAGAGTATACAGGTTGACTAATTTTTGCTGCATGCTGACAAAATGACAAACGAAGAAAATGAATCGCTTTCTTCGTCATTGAGTTCCGTATAGGATTTAGACATATGCTCAGTTGATTGCCACATACTTTTCCCTGGAGAAAGGTGAACAATCCCAACGATTCTGCCAACCAGTTTAAAGGGCAGTGTGTGTGTGTGTGCGCGCGCGCGCGCGCGCATGGGTCAGAGATAATGACAGGATATATCAAGAAAGGATGTCCTGTTTGGCCTCTAGTCCTTAACGACGGTGTTTATCTTGAATGTATAAAAGATAAAGTGGATTTTGAACAGAAAGAAACTTAATTAGAAATTAGACTGTTTGAACTTTGTCTTTCTTGTTCAACTTTGTCTCTTTATATAAAATTCTGCGAATGACGCGGCCTAACTTCTATGATAGATGTCGGAATCCTTAATTCTTAGAACTTTGTTAATTTCCTCGCGATCAGTTGAAATAGCCGTTAAAATTCAGCCTGTTGGATTTCAATGTTATAAGAGAGCAGAGCCGTCAGATATGAAGACAAGTGTAAGGGGGACTGCACTTCGCGATAGATCCGGCTTGAAAGCGGTATAGTGTGTACGATGGCCTCTTCACCTGAGGTAAATTTTTGCAAGTCTCATTCTCAGTAGATGTTTGATGGTGATTACCCGCCCCCCTCTCCGCCGAGAGTCCTTTGTTTAAATTCAGCGCATTCATTCACATTTATTCATTCGATCCATTATTCTCTCATCAGTTTGTACAAAACACGACAAAAGAAGCATGAGAGTTCGTATTTTATTCGCTTTAGTGTTGTTTTATGATCACCAATGTTCTGCTTTGCTTTGCTTTCTTTTCTTTTCTTTTCTGTTCGTTTCTCTCTTCCTTCCTGTGTTTCTGTTCTCTCAGCTCCCCGTTCTTCTCCATGTGATTTCGGGGGTCCATTTCCCTTTTCAGTTTCCTGCTTTCTTTTTTTCAGTTTGTACTGTCAGGTGTCATACTCGTTGCTTTCTAGAGAAGCCCATTGTCAACTGGTTAGAGGGTTGTCTTGTCGTGAGTTCGAACCACTCGTGGATTTTTTTTTTCGGTTTGAAACCCCATCCTGTCCACCAAGCGGTAAATTGGAACTTGATTCAGGCCAGGGTATGTGAAAGTCGGCGGAAAAAGGACGGACTCCGGCTGGTTTAAATGAATTTATTTCCACTTTACAATCACATAGTTTTACAACGAATGTGAACATTTGAACAAGAAGAAGCTAATGTTTATAATGTGTTCAAATGTTTGCGCATGTGTTTAAAATGCTTATACGTAATAATAATTATTATTATGGTATTTATAAGGCGCAACATCTTGATGAAATCAACTCTAAGCGCACACATGTGACAAAGGGAATGGCAGGAAACTATTAAAGCTACTATTCTAACAAAAGAAGCAAAATATACATACCCACACGTATACATCTTTATGGACTCCGGCTCCGTCTTGCTGTGCCCTAGACAAGCTAAACCTCTGACAGTTAACTGCCAGTACGGCAAGTTGACTATGGGAACTTTTACAGACCGTTAACTTCTTTCATTCTCTCAGTTTGTCTCTATCTCTTTCCGATTTTGCGAGTTAAAAAACAAAAACACCGTGTGGCTTATATCATCATCTTGCACTCGATTTTCACTCTGTGAACACACACACACACACACACACACACACACACACACACACACACACACACACACACACACACTTTTAAACAGAGTTGTTGGGGGTAATTTTTTTTTTTCTTTTTGCTTTTGTCACAGAACCATAACAGGACACTGAAACCTAATTCGTTAAAGATGCCGCAGGCGACAACGAACAAGCAAATCTTTTGATCCGGAACGATTTGTTCTCCCAGTAAACACGACGCCTCACGCGATCCTTTCTATTTTATGGGAGCCTGAAACTCCGGTGCATGTGAATACCCGACAGCGCCGTGTGATCTGATAACTCGTCAAAGAAGCCGACACTCTGTTGAAAGGCATTCTTGGCGCTAGCGTTCGCACGGCACTGTCAAAGCCCATCAAACTTGTGGATCGCTGCAGCGTGTTGTAGATAGTGTTTCTCACGATGGCAGTCGTATATACATTTTTTAAAGCTCGAGTTGTCCCGGCGGTTTTACGGGTTTCGTGGTTTCGCTGGGGTGGGCGGCATAATGGCGATGTTCTGTCACATCATGTGGGTGGGGGTGGTCCGATGGATCGCCGAGCAAACAGCGGGACGAAGGGAGCTGTTGTTGATTGTGAGCAACCGCTGGAAAATTTACAGATATGACGAGTCGTATACACGTATTACTGTGAAATACGTGCAGTTTATCACGCGCATGCACTCTCTCTCTCTCTCTCTCTCTCTCTCTCTCTCTCTCTCTCTCTCTCTCTCTCTCTCTCTCTCTCTCTCACACACACACACACACACACACACACACACACACACACACACACACACACATTGGGCTCTTCCATGAATTCCGTGTGTGTGTGTGTGTGTGTGTGTGTGTGCTCCATAAAATCCGCGACTATGGGCGCGCGCGTGTATGTGTGTGTGTGTGTGTGTGTGTGTGTGTGTGTGTGGCTCGTCTATAAAATACGTGTGCGTGCGTGTGTGTGTGTGTGTGTGTGTGTGTTTTCTGACAGGTCTTTAGTTCTGCGCAGCTGACTTTTCCAGACTAGTTGACCAATGAAAAACCAATCATAGAAAGTAGATCAGTCACGATCTAGACCATCACAACAAAACAGGAAAAACAAACGTTGCTTTATGTGTAGGTAGGTCTGCGTGGGACAGAGTTTTCAAAGGAGCAAATAGCTCAAATGCAAGAGCCGTGATCATGACTTTAAATGTCCACAAGCGCGAACGATAAAGCACGGTTTCTTTGTGTCGAATAACGTGAACTTGGTTTTGGAGAGCCATGTTCACGTAAATATTGAATTACTGTCCACAAACGCTTATGTACTCATATCAAACAACAGTTTTTCCTTAACTGCTTCAAGCTGTGTATAAAACATTTACACTTTTTATGTGGAAAGATAAAAATTACTGCAAGGAACATCAAGAGAAATGGCAGTGCTGTGGAAAAATGCACTCAATGGTGTCAGGAGGGAGCTTTTTTGTGTGTGTGTGTGTGTGTGTGTGTGTGTGTGTGTGTGTGCCCGCGCGCGCGCGCGCGCGCGCGCGCGCGCGCGCGTGTGTGTGTGTGTGTGTGTGTGTGTGTGTGTGTGTGTGTGTGTGTGCGCGCGCGTGCGTGCATGTGTGTGTGTGCGTGTGTGTGGTTGTGTGTGTATGCTTGCGTGTGTGTGCGTGCGCGCGTGGGTGAGTGTATGTGTGTGTGTGTTGTTTGTGTAGTATGTATGTGTGTGCATGGTGTGTGTGTGTGCGCGCACGCGCGCGCGCGTGCGTGTGTGTGTGTGTGTGTGCGCGCGCGCGCCCGCGCGCCCGCCAACATTGAAACCCGCACTTTGAGAGCCTGTTTCTAACTCGCACGATTTTTACTCGCGCTCAATCTGACCACCACAGAAGTTCGCGCTTCCCGGATGTGTTCCAGTGAGCAGTAGCCGTTTAAACAGCCTGTAGCTGCAGCAGCAGTTAAATCTAACCTGACAGGCAGCCCTTACTGTGACTTTGCAAAGAGACAGGGACTGTCCTTTTATTGCATGGGACTTGTCATTTATTTTGGACGAATCGTTGGCTTGCACGTAGAGAGCATTGTAAACTGTTCGCCTGTCAGTGTGCCTGCCCACTTTTTTGTTTGTTGTGTCTTTTTTTATTTCCCTGGAAATATTTCATTTCTTTGTCTGTCTGTCTGCTTTCCTTCTTTTCTTTTTCTTTCTTCTATTTTCTGTTCTGTTCTGTTCTGTCTTCGTTGTTTCTTTCTGTCTGTCTTTCTTTCTTTCTTTCTTACTGTCTGTCTTCCAATTTTTTCCCTTTTTTTCGTTTTTGTTTTTGTTTCCCTCTTCCTTTCGACTTCTGCTTTTCTCCCTGTTTTTGTTATCTTCTTTTTTGAGTGCGTCTGTCGTAATGTTCTTAAATGCCCCGTGACATTTCCACGGATTGTTACCTTGGCAATACAAGTTATCCTTCACCCGCGTCTGTGACATGTTTGTTTGTTTGTCTGGAACGTGATGTTAAAACTGTTGAATCGATTTTAGCAGAACTTGGGAAGGGGGGGGGGGGGGGGGGGGGGGCGCGAGAAGGGGGAGGGCGCGGGGGTGGGAATGGGGTGTAACGTGGCTCAAGGTCGAATCCATTAAATGTTTGTGGGTATCTGTAGTAGGAATCTGGACTAAAGATTCAGGATTCATGTAGAGAGAGATTACGTCCCCCTCCTCCCCAATACATCTCTCTCTCTCTCTCTCTCTCTCTCTCTCTCTCTCTCTGTGTGTGTGTGTGTGTGTGTGTGTGTGTGTGTGTGTGTGTGTGTGTGTGTGTGTGTGTGTGTGTGTGTGTGTGTGTGTTGAAGAATTCCGTTGAAGTCGAGAAAAATTATATACATATATATAATGCTGAACAGTTAAGTAGTGGGGGAAAACAAGTGCAGGTTAACAATTCTTCAGTCATTATAGTAATGACTTGGCAAAGATTTGAAACTTTAAAAAAAAAGGGGTGGGGGGGGGGGGGGGGGGGGAGGGTAGAAGATGAAGATAATGGGAAAATATGAATATAAAAAAAAACTTCACTAGCTGCATGAAGGAACCATGGTAATCCCTCTCATAGGCACACACACACACACACACACACACACACACACACACACACACACACACACACACACACACACACACACACACATATATATATATATATATATATATATATATATATATATATATATATATATATACCATTTGACTTCAGCGGAACTCTTTGGACAGACTGAACACGACTCGGGGAAAGAAGGTATCCAGTGTTGGTTCGAATCCGCACTGCGGATCTGTATCAAAGCGGGAATCCCGGATCCGTTCGATTTTTGCATAGATCCGCGTTCTCCCGGTCGCCA
>JADBJO010000303.1:338992-346492 GCA_016801955.1 Conus betulinus
GAGAGAGAGAGAGAGAGAGAGAGAGAGAGAGAAGGGGAGTGTCGTTGGAGAATGGGGGAGGGGGTTGAGGAGGTGTTTGAAAGAGACATGCTAGTTGGGAGCAGATTCACGTTTTCAAGTCCTGATCATTATAACCCAGCCTACCACGCAGTGCCGTTCTCGAAGCTGTCATTCCCCCCCCCCCCCCCCCCCCTCCCCCCCCGCTCTCTTTGCCTCTCTTTATCTCTCTCTCTCTCTCTCTCTCTCTCTCTCTCTCTCTCTCTCTCTCTCTCTCCTCTCTCTCTCTCTCTCTCTCTCTCACACACACACACACACACGCACACACACACACACACAACCATTAAGTCACAAAGCAAGTTGGACGATCGGGGTAAAATCCCGAAAAATAAGAAACACAGTGAGAACGGTTATGCCTTTGTAGCCTAACTATTGTCACCTTATGATGTATGGAATCAGGCTGTGTTAAGAGCACCGGACAGTCCCCTTACTGTAAACGCTTCCAGATTTTCAGAAATCGTTAAAAAAAGAAAAAAAGAAACAAAAGCCTATCAGCATACATTGCAAAGCCAGGTGAACAGACACTGAACAACGGACGGCTAGTGTCCACTCTGGACAGTGCGTACAATTTTCACTGCCTGATCGCCACATCAAAAAAAAAAAAAAAAAAAAAGACAAAGGGAAAACAAAAAATCTGGCATGTCATAAATAGCTTTCAAATGAGACGAAAAATGTATCCGTAAGTGTGCAGAACAAAAGAGAATGGCTCACGGAGGCTGAAAAACAGTTGAAGACAGTAAGGAAATGAACAGTGAAAAATAGCAAACCAACCAACAAAGAGAGCAACAGGATAGAGAAAGTGATTAGAACTGACATTGCATTGGGTTTATTGCGAAGGTCAGACATCTGCTGAGTCGTAGCCACGAAACCCTCTTCTTCAAGTCTCTCATCTTAGTTGTTTAATTCATTTATCCATCAGCTTAAAATCATGCGCAGTGTGGTGTCAAAACTTAGCGGATGTGGTGTAGCGTACATGGACTAGTCTCTTTATGAAACTGAAACTAAAACTTGAAGAAAGCGAAGGAGCTCTTTGTACGAAAGAGTCCCCGGCCGGTAGAGGGTGGGTGGGCATTACCTTCAAACTGCCGTAAAAGGTATGAATCAAGGGAGGCCAACACACACGAAGCCCCCACCCCCATCCCACTCCCCATTGACCACCCACTCCACACTATCTCCGCCTCGAGCAGAAGGGGGCGGATGAATTGCGAGCTGCGATATGAAAAGTGAATGATATATTCATCAAGTCACAACGCTGTTTTCTTCCTCGCTACCCACCCCCTCCTCCCCCCCCCCCAACCCCCTTCCAAACCCATCCACCTTCACCCTTTTTTCCCGCACAGGATGGCTGCTTCCTGCGAGAGATATGGGTGGGTGGGGCTAACAATAATCTTCTCTGTTCCGGCCTGATCTGCGGGGCAGGACGCACTCTCACGTGCTGCAGTCAGACAAAGGTTATGTCATCGTCGGCAGGAGCCGAGGAGACACCGGCGAGGGTCATGAGGTGACAGGTCACGTGGCTGTGATTGTTAAACCAGCAGGCTCTTCCTGATGACAAAATATTACATCGCCGGCGCAGGTTCCAGTTTGTCCTTTGTAGTGACACAGATTATGCGAGATGAATTTCCGTCGCTCACTCGCTTACGCTTTCACGACATTTGGTTATGTTTCGGTGGTGCGGGAAGAAAAAAAGTGGTGGATGAGCTAAGGAAATGACAGATGCCTAAACCCCCAAAGGACTGGTGTTACCAACGTAACTAATTAAAATAACAAGACATATCCAGCTATATAAAACATTGTTTTACATGTAACAGCATTAAGAGTCTCGCTTCCCTTTCCACATCTGATTGCCAATTCGTTTTCCTGTCTCCAAGTTACTGCCTGCTGTATTATCATCCTGTTCCGTGCCAACCCGTTCTCCCAGTCTCCCCTACCCCCCCCCCCCCCCCCCCCCCCCCTTCCAACAGAAGACTGAAGGCACTCCGACGACTCGTTTTGTATTGATTTTACTCTCTTACCCTGACAGACAAAACCCGAGATGATTACCACCGAGTGAAAAACCGCTCGGTATAAAACATCATCCTATTGAGGGCCGGGATCGATACTACATTCGGCGCGAGCCATTTACTGCAGATTCCACGAGGACCTTTTTCTTCAGTGTCATCTTCCATGCCCCCCCAACCCACCCATTCCTGCCTCTCTCCACCCCCACCCCCTCTCCCTGTCTCAGTTCCATCTTTCCCCACCCCCCACCCCACTCTCCCACCCCGCCTACCTCCCTGTATTCCAGCTTCCCCAAACATAGCCACACACAGGAATGTCCTGTCGCAGCTACTACACAGCTGCGCACGGAGCAACACAGCGCTGGCTGAGTCACTTCTGGTGGTATCTACTCTGATGCACCATCTGCTGTATATCACGATCAAAGCCCCATGCTGACGATAGCAAGAGCCACCGCGAGTAAGCGTCTCCTTCTACCGCGAGTAAGCGGCACCACTATGTCCATCCAGCGACGGCCTCCCTTGCTTGGTGTACCTTGCGGGTACCGACCACTTTGACATGACCTCACGTCGGGCATGGGATGTGAAGAGGGAACCGACATAGGGGTCACCACAAGATTAGGTCATCAAGGGCCTCAAAATTTGAGACTGTCTTTCATGATGATCATTTAGGACGAACGTGGTGCTGTGGAGTTCTGTTCTGGCCTGAGAGTACATGTATACTGCTGCCCCATTCATAACGTCCCGGTGTCAGCCAGGCCCGAGTGTACAGACACCTGTAGTGTTGCTCAGGAAATTCCATACTTTCAGAGGTGCATCCACTTTAGTGGATGAGACTGTACAGTGTGATAGCCAAGAAGGCCTGGTGCGGCCAAGATGTTCCATCGGATGTGGTTTTTATTTTGAATCGATGTGTTTATGGGGGTTGCAAGAGGGATAATGTTACTGTGTACATGGTCGTCGTTAATTAATAGATGAATAGACGGACAGATAGACAGACAGATAGTACTTAGATAGAAAGACATGGATATAAACACAGATACATAGATATAGATGTGGCTGTTAGATAGATACATAGATAAATAGACAGACACATACGGATATAAAATACAGATACATAGATGTGGTCGATAGATCGATGGATATATATATATATATATATATATATATATTCTGAGTAAGAAGTATCATTCTGTTCCTGCCGATTGAGAACTACCGGATGCTCACTGTCATCCCCATAAAACTAAAGTACCGTCTCTGTCTCACCCTTCAGAAAACCGAAGTATACAGTGAAGATCTGTAAGGATTCCTACGCATCCATTCTTCTTCCCTACCTGTCAGAAAGTACTTTGTAACAAGTCCCGAGGACACACTCTCTCTCTCTCTCTCTCTCTCTCTCTCTCTCTCTCTCTCTCTCTCTCTCTGTGTGTGTGTGTGTGTGTGTGTGTGTGTGTGTGTGTGTGTGTGTGTGTGTCCCATGAGTGCTGATGTGTGTGTGTGTGTGTGTGTGTGTGTGTGTGTGTGTGTGTGTGTGTGTGTGTGTTCGCCCGCGTGCCGCACGTGTATGTGTGCATGCCGTCATGCTTTTCCATCGGCATCCGCATTTACGGTGTTTGATCCTTGAAATACGCTTTCGAACGGAGCTGGTCATCAATATTGCAGGAATTCAGAGCACTATTTTGGTTGATTACTCCAGCAGCCACCGGCCGTTTTTTTCCATTCTTTCTTTCCGCGTTTCTTTCTTTTTATCCGCTATGTTTTTTTTTTTTTTTTAATTCTTTCTCTCTTTTTTTTTTTCAATTTTTTTTTTCATTCGGTCATCATTCATTTTCTTGTCGATTTTTTTTCTTGTTTGTTTCTTTTTCTCATAAAATTGAGGAAGAGTTGAAAACTTTCGAGGAAACTGTTGAAGCAATTTTTTTCTTTTCTTTTCTTTTTTTTTTTTTCATTCGTCTTTCTTTTTTTTTTTTTTTTTTTTTTGTTTGTTTGCTTCCGGGTTTCCTTTACTTTTTGTCCAGGCGACATTAAGAACATTGGTGTAAGCAACAGCAACAGCAGTGTGGGTGGACCGTGCTCATAACCGTTATTGATAGATTTCCATCGTTGTGCAGTGCCTAGGGAATGAATCATGGCGTTCATGCTGGGTGGAGATTGTGCACGCGTGCATATTCAAGAGTATTATTAGTTCGGTTCTTGAGAGGCTCTTTTTTTTTTTTTTTTTTTCTCTCAACCCCCCTCTCCCCACCTACACCTTCACCCATCGACCCCGTCCCATCTCTTTCCCCCATCACTTGCCCACTCGCCCCTTTCCATCCTTCACGCCTCATCAAAATATTCGTCCGCTTACTTGGTTCTAGCCCATCTGTTCATCATCCTCTTTCTCTACTCCCCACCCTCTCCTCACATCTTTCTTTTGCAAACCGGCTTAATCGTGGTGGTAATATTAATACCGTTCACCGTGCATGTTCAAAATCTCTTTCGATTTGTAACCCTTCAACAAAGAAAAAAAAAAAAACGAAAAAAAAAAAAAGAAGAAAAAAAAAGGGAAAAGAAATAGGTACAGAAACCTGCTTCTCTCTCTCTCTCTCTCTCTCTCTCTCTCTCTCTCTCTCTCTCTCTCTCTCTGTATGCATGTTTCGCGCGCGTGCCGTGCGCTTGTGCGTGCGCGCTGTCGTGCTTTTCCGTAAGCATAATGTGTGGGGGTTTTGATCCTTAAAATACGCGTTCGAACCGAACTGGCCATCAATATTCCAAGAATTTAGGAGCATCACCATGGATGATTACTCAGAGCAGCCAACTGACGTCATATCTCTTTTCCTTTTTTCTTTTTTTTAAAGTCTTTGTTTCTTTCCTTTTCCCTATGTGTGTCATTCTTTGTTTCTTTTTCGGTTTGTTTTCTTTTTGTCGTATTACCCCCCCCCAATTCCCCCCCCCCAAATTCTTAGGGTTTTGTTTTTTTTTTGTTCGTTTGTTTTGGTATTTTTGTTTTGTTTTGTTTTGTTTCGTATCACTGATTAAGAATTGAAAAACGTTCGGCGAAACCGTAGAAACATTTTCTGTTCCATCCTCTTCCTCCCCTACCCCACTCCTTCCTCTGCTACCGCTCACCCCCAACCTCTTTTTTTCTGTTCTTCTTTTTTTTTTTTTTTTTTCTTGGGGGAGAAGAGTATCACCCTTCTAAAGCGTACGTGCATCTTCAAAATCCTTTCGATTTTTACCCCCACAACCTCCCTGCCCCTGAACAGGAAGATTCTCTCTCTCTCTCTCTCTCTCTCTCTCTCTCTCTCTCTCTCTCTCTCTCTCTCTCTCTCTCTCTCTCTCTCTCTCTCTCTCTCTCTCTCTCTCTCTCTCTCTCGTATGTGTGCAAGTGTACGCGTTAGTAGGTGGGTGGGATGCGTGCGGGTGCTTTGCTTGTATGCGTGTTCGCCGTCGTGCTTTTCCATCGGCATCACCTTCTTTGGTGTTTTATCCTTGAAATACGCGTTCGAACCGAGCTGGTCATCAATGTTGCAGGAATTCAGAGTACCATTACGGTTGATTACTCCTGGCTGCTAATTGACGCAGTTTCTCTTTCTTTCTGTCTTCGTCGCTTTATCCAATGTGTCTTTCGTTCTGTGTTCTTGCCTTATTATTATTTTACCCTGTGTGCTTTTACCCATCTTTTCCCTCTCATTTTTTTTTTTCTATTTCTTCTTTCCATATCTGGGTCTTTTTTTTTCTTTTCTTCATCCTCTCCACGAAAATGAGGAGACAGTCGGAAATATTTGAAGAAGTTGCTGACGCTCACTTTTGTTGTCTTCTCATTCGTATTTTTTATGCTTCTTGCCGACTTTCCTTTGCCTCTCTTCAAGGCAGCAATGTACTATTATCATAAACAACAGAAACACCAATATAAGTAGAATGTGCACATAACCAGTGCTGATGGATTTCCATAGTTACGCCTTTCCTAGGGAATGAGTCATTGATTGCCATAATGCTGGGTGAAGATTGTGCGCGTGCGTATGCTGAAGAAGGATCAATACAGTCATTGTTTGCGATGCTTTCTCTTCTTTTATCCACCCCTTCACTTCTTCGGAGTATCCACCTATCCACTCACCAGTAATCTCCTTTCTTCTGAACCTCTTTCTCTCCATTTTGTGCAGGCGGTAGTAGTCCTTATTGAAGTTCACGTGCGTCTTTGAAATCTGTTTTGATTTTAAGCAAAAAAAAAAAAAAAGAGAAAAAGATGATGAAAATGAAGATAGAAGCTGCTCTCTCTCAATAACTCTCTCTCTCTCTCTCTCTCTCTCTCTCTCTCTCTCTCTCTCTCTCTCTCTCACACACACACACACACACACACACACACACACACACACACACATACACACACACACACACACAGTGTATGTGTGTGCGCGCGGACGCATGTGTGTGCTTGTTTGTGTGTGTGTGTGTGTGGGGGGGGGGGGGGTTCTTGTTCTGCTGTCTCATCTTGTGTGTCATATCAGTGGCACTACACTCATGCCAGGCACTCCTGCTCATCCCGCTGCAGCCTACGCACCAGAAATTCAGAGAGCCGTCAATATCTAGTTGTCAGACGGCAGCTCACCATAGGAGACATTCCACTACTGCCAGGTCAGTCCAGTGGTGTTCCGTGGTGCCCATTCTGAGTTGCCATATGCAGGACATCACATACTAAGCTCCCTTAACTACAACGACTGTTTAGTCGCAGAGCCAGTGTGAGTGAGCTCTACCTCTGAAGGGCGCCACAATGTCCATCCAACGATGGTCCGCATGAGTTCGCTGACACCAGTGACCCACCGAGGGCATAGATTTGGAGTGGAAATCAAAACTGGGATCATCGTGAAAGGCCCAGGAATTTTAGACTATTTCATGCTGATTGATTAGGATGAGGACAGTGGAGATGGTGCTATGAATTTTTCCATTCTGGTCTACGACTGCATGACAGGACTTTGCTCTGCGCTTACTTTCATGATGTATCTCAGCGTCAGCCAGGTCTGAGAGACACAGATGCCACATTGTTGATTAGGAAATTTGAGCAACGCTATCAGACATGTATCCATTAAGTGGATGAAAGTCTAACAATGTGGTCTCAGACTTGCCAGCTGAGCCTGTAGCAAATTCAACTTTTGATAAGAGCCTGTCAGAGCAGCAGACAAAATCTCACAAATGAATAGCTCCGATGGGTATTAAATCCACAACCTCCGAGCCTGGAATCTGCGATGCTTACTGCTTCGCGGTGGCTTGAGTTGGAGTATATTATATTTGTGCGCGTGCAAGGCGTGTATACGTCGTGTACGCCGTCGTAATTTCCATCAGCATCACCTTCTGTGGTGTTCTTTTTTTTTTTTTCCCTTGAAATCGCCTTTCGAAGCGAACTGGTCATCAATATTGCGAGAATGGAGAGCACTGTTATACTTGATTACTCCTAGCCGCTAACCAACGT
>JADBJO010000303.1:353992-356492 GCA_016801955.1 Conus betulinus
TGTGCCACGACGTTGAGAAAGATGCCATTTATATACTTTGCTGCTCTGTTCATGACTTGAGGATAAGATACATTTCACTTAAAGCATTTTGATGGTCCATGTCATTAGAGGTTTAATTTACCTACGGCTTGCAGACATAAATATATTATCCGATGTAGCATTGTTCATTTACGTTTTAAAACGGGTATGTGTATATTCCCAATATCGATGAATGGTTCTCTCTCTCTCTCTCTCTCTCTCTCTCTCTCTCTCTCTCTCCTCTCTCTCTCTCTCTCTCTCTCTCTCTCTCTCTCTGTCTCTCTCTCTCTCTCTTGTGATGTGTGTGTGTCTGTGTCTGCGTCTAAGTGTTGTTTCATTATAAATGCCATATCACCAGTGCCGTAATTTCCATGTTATGTGTATGCGCGTATGAAGTTAGATAACGACTATCCCCCTTCAGACAGGGGCATAAGCCTTTATATGGACGAAACATTTTGCATTTTCTCTCCCTCTCTCTCTCTCTCTCTCTCTCTCCTCTCTCTCTCTCTCTCTCTCTCTCTCTCTCTCTCTCTCTCTCTCTCTGTACACGCGCGCTCCTTACATGCTCTCTCTTGCGTGCCACCGTGGTGTGTCAACAAAGGTTTCTTCGCTGTTTTGCTGACAATTTTTTGTTCTTGCAAGAGAGATGACGGTCATATAGTCTTGAGGTCCGCTGGGAAATTGCGAAAATGGCCACGATTTATGGAAGCTGATCGATCCCTTCGGGTCACCACGACCGGCTGGTAAATAGGCATCCCGAAAAGGAGCTTTCGATTCTTCGGAGGAAAGGTTTTACAGCGATTTTTTTTTTTTTTTTTTTTTTTTTGGGGGGGGGGGGGGGGGGGAGGAGGGATGGGGGAGATGATGAGGTGAGGGAGGCAAACGGGGAAGGAGGGGCGGGAAAGTGGGGCATTACACCTAGATCGGAATGGTTCCTTCGATGTTGGTGACTCCTCCCCCCCTCTCCCTCCATACTTCCCTCGCAAGCACATTCCGTGCCTTTGCATACATGTGTATATCGATGAGATGAGATATCTATCTTTAAATGTATACATAGAAAGAGAGAGAGAGAGAGAGTACACACACACACACACACACACACACACACTTGCGCGCGCGCGCGCGCGCGCGCACACACACACACACACACACACACACACACACACACACACACACACACACACACACACACACACAAACAAAACACGCGCGCGAGCTCGCGCGCACGCGTGCATGCACGCACCGATATAGGCAGGTGATTAGATACGAGTGTGTTCGCACGCATGCGCGCTTTTTGTGTGTGTGTGTGTGTGTGTGTGTGTGTGTGTGTGTGTGTGTGTGTGTGTGTGTGTGTGTGTGTGTAAACGTGGGCAAATCGCTACTTTTGGCATCGTCTTGGTCGTTACGGGATGTATCATATTCATCCTTATGAACACATTATATTTGACCTTAATCCTTCTTTTTTTTCGCGCTCTGTCTTGCTCTTCCTTTCCTGTTCAGTGGTCTCGTCAATGAAAAGAGATCAGTAGTCCGATGAAAATATCCGCGTCTTCGTATTGAAGCCTTCCTTTTCCTTTGTTCCTGCCTTTATTGTTCACTTCTGCGTGTCTTCATTTCAACCTTTTTTGGCATTGTTCCTGGTCTTCTTTCCATTTCTGTTTCTTTCTTCCGTTCATCTTTTCGTTCTCTCTCCATCCCCCCTCTTGTAGTTACTGTGGCCTGAGGTTATGATTAAAGTTGTTCTGTTTTGGTGTAATCAGTTTCATCAAGTTGGGAAGTGAGTCGATCTCTCTCTCTCTCTCCTCTCTCTCTCTCTCTCTCTCTCTCTCTCTCTCTCTCTCTCCTTTTCTTTCTTGGGGGGGGGGGGGGGGGGGGGGGGGGGGGGGGGGGGGGGGGGGGGGGGGGGGGGGGGGGGGGGGGGGGGGGGGGGGATCTTTACTTTTGTCGTTTTGTTGGACCATTCATTCTTTCTTCTGCATTATCGTTCTTTCTTTCTGTTCATATTCGTTTGTTCTTTTTCCTAGTGAAGCTTCGTTCGGTTCCATCGTCCTTAACTGCGCTTCTTTTTGTTTACGCAACCCACCGAGGAGACACTGCACTGCTGCCGAGTCACTTCGGTGGTGTTCAGTGGCGCCTGTTCTGATCTAACATACGCAGGACACCACCTACTAGCCCCCTACTGACGACAATAATTGCTTAGTCGCGGAGCCGGCGTGAGTGAGCTCTCCCCCCGGAGGGCGCCACCACGTCTGTCCAACGACAGCCCCCATGGACCCGCCGATACCGTGACCCCGACGGAACCAAACCAAGGCCACAGACGTGGAGAGGACATCGAAACTGAGGTCACCATGAGAGCAGGGCATGAAGGGCCACAGAACTTGAGACATTTTTTTTTAATGCTGATCGATGAGAATGAGGATGATTAAGATGATGCTACGGATTTCCATTTCGGTCTGAGACTACATGACAGGGCTGTACTCTA
>JADBJO010000303.1:363992-366492 GCA_016801955.1 Conus betulinus
AGTATCTTTTAGGATTTCGGTGCTGTACAGTGTCTTACAGGTCTGTTATGCTGTATAGTGTCTTTTAGGATTGTGGTACTGTGCACTGTCTTACAGGACTTATGCTGTGCAGTGCCTCTTAGGATTGTGGTGCTGTGCAATGTCTTTTAGGATTGTGGCGCTGTGCAGTGTCTGTGTTAGGATTGTGGTATTGTGTAGTGGCTTTTAGGATTGTGTTTCTGTACAGTATATCTTTTAGAATTGCCTTCCTATGCAGCGTCTTTTGGGATTGCCGTCCTATACAGTGTCTTTTAGGATTGCATTGCTATGCAGTGTCTTTTAGGGTTGCATTGCTATGCAGTGTC
Organism: Conus betulinus; assembly: GCA_016801955.1. Classification (NCBI taxonomy): domain Eukaryota; kingdom Metazoa; phylum Mollusca; class Gastropoda; order Neogastropoda; family Conidae; genus Conus; species Conus betulinus. The sequence continues at coordinate 364,337 of JADBJO010000303.1, forward strand.
TTTTAGGGTTGCATTGCTATGCAGTGTCTTTTAGGGTTGCATTGCTATGCAGTGTCTTTTAGGGTTGCATTGCTATGCAGTGTCTTTTAGGGTTGCATTGCTATGCAGTGTCTTTTAGGGTTGCATTGCTATGCAATGTCTTTTAGGATTGCATTGCTATGCAGTGTCTTTTAGGATTGCATTGCTAGACAGTGTCTTTTAGGGTTGCATTGCTATGCAGTGTCTTTTAGGGTTGCATTGCTAGACAGGGTCTTTTAGGCATTGCATTTAGCTATGCAATGTCTTTTAGAGTTGCATTGCTATGCAGTGTCTGTTAGGGTTGCATTGCTATGCAGTGTCTTTTAGGATTGCATTGCAATGCAGTGTTCTATGGGCTAGTGTTCAGGTCCAGTGCGGTGTAGTATGTTAAATATATAATGATGGAAGTACCCGTCGTCAGATGGTTAGAGCGTTCGGCCGCAGTGCCGACAGGTCGACCCCCTGTTTGGGGTCGGATGTTTTTGCAGCGTGGAAACCCTCTCTGCTCACCAAGCACTTCCTGGGGCGCATTTCATGGATGCTAGAAGCCGGGAGTTTTTGCGAGTTTGGCTTGTGGTTGGTTGAGTTCATTCTACACTCTAGGGCGAGCGAGACTGGAATAGGCAAGAGATTGCAAGAGTGTCTTGGGGCTCTCTCGCATACGAGAAAAAAAAAATGCCCGATCGTTGTAACGTTTTCCAGCTGGTGCATGAAAAGCGGAATGTCCTGTGGTCGGTGCATGACACAGTGGGAATGCTGGCCCCTCAACAAACCAGAAGTGGTTGAAGACGAAGCCATATCATTCCTTTGAACTGGTCTCGCGCCCGTGTCTTTGTTTTCTCTCGTCTGTCGCTTTCCTCGCCGCAAGCGTAGGCGAGTCACTCGGGAATGATACTCGCGGCTAGGACATTCGCCACTGATTTAGTTCCTGAGAGGAAGGCGGCAGAAGGAGAAGGTAGGGCTTTGCTTCCATGATAGCCTTCTGCCCTAGACACGTAGATCTCGTTGAATAGTTCACGCCCCCTCAGTGGCCATTAGGCTACGGCAATGTTGCCTCAATGTTGGGCTGCGTTGCATTCGTCGTATCGCGTTTCAGCGCAAGCTGAATTGCACTGCAGTGCATTGAACCGTCTCAAGATGTCTTTTACTGCTGTGTAGCGTAGCATGGACGAATGTCAGTTTCATTGTCGGGGTGTCATATCGGCTTCTTCTCGAAGCGATCATTTGTGGCTGTAAAACTCCGAGTTGCTCGTTCACCTTCGACTTTGGATCAGGACATAAATAATCTGTTTTTTTTTTTTTTCTCCTCGAAGTGTTCGGCTAGATCTCTCTCTCTCTCTCTCTCTCTCTCTCTCTCTCTCTCTCCTCTCTCTCTCTCTCTCTCTCTCTCTGTCTCTGTTGTCTCTCTCTCTCTCTCTCTCTCTCTCTCTGTCTGTCTGTCTGTCTTGTCTCTCCAGTCTCTCTCTCTCTCTCCTGTTTGTTGTGTGTGTGTGTGTGTGCGTGTGTGTGTGTGTGTGTGTGTGTGTGTGTGTGTGTGTGTGTGTGTGTGTGTGTGTCCGCGTGCACGCGTGTGCTTATTATAGTCAAAGACATTTGCAAATATATGAGATATGCTTACAGTTTCTTTCATTGATCCTTTGGTCCAATGGACCAGCAGTAACGCTTAAAGGACAAACAGATCTTCGTCATCTCTCTCTCTCTCTCTCTCTCTCTCTCTCTCTCTCTCTCTCTCTCTCTCTCTCTCTCTCTCTCTCTCTCTCCCTGTGTGTGTTGTTCTTAAATGCAAAAAGGGCCTGTCTGCCATAAAAGTAATGGTAGCTAAGGGCATTGAACAGCGCCATCTCTACCGACTGTATCACGCAGTTGTTTTCAGTGTGACTGGTTATGGATTAGGGCTTACAACACTGTCCAACAGCAATGTTCTAAAATTAGAAATAATTCAAAATGAAGCAGTGGGACTGATCCTGGGAACTACGAAGGACACACCAGTTGAAACTGCAATACCTGCTTGACCTTCCTTCAATGCAGGCAAGACACAAGCTAGAACAGGTGAAGGCATATTTCAGAGCACTTGAAAATCCCCAAACCGCTACATGCAGTGGTCAAGGAGACTCGCCTAGGATGAAGGCACTCGCCTA
>JADBJO010000303.1:381492-393992 GCA_016801955.1 Conus betulinus
ATGCGTGCGGTAGTGCGAGCGCGCGCGCGCGCGCGCGCGTGTGCGTGTGTGTGTGTGTGTGTGCGCGCGCGCGCGGGGGTGTGGGTGGGTGGATGCGTAGATATGTGTGTGTGTGTGTGTGTGTGTGTGTGTGTGTGTGTGTGAGAGAGAGAGAGAGAGAGAGAGAGGGGGGGGAGGGGTTGGGTTGGGTGGGCCCAGGGAAGCTGCTGTTCGATTTGCGTCGGTTTAACTCGTTGACTATAAAAAAATGAAAACTATTATATATGAAATTCAATTCCAGTAGCATTTTGCAAAACAGCCGGAGTGTATACATTCGCTTAGTGTTGTCATCATTTTCCAAATGCATTAGACCAAACTTGTGTATGTTTGGTTGGGCTGTTGTTTTTTCGTCTCACACACACACAGGCGCACGCACGCACGCACTGAATTTCCGTTCTTCAAAAGTTAGGTAACAAATAACCTAGATTTTCGTCCACATTTACCGTTATTTTCTTGTAACAGAGAGGGAGGGAGAGGCAGAGAGACAGAGACAGACTGCGATGTTGCGCCGTCAGTGGAAGTGTCCCTTTGAAATTATGGTCATGGCGATGTCGATTTAAACATACATTTTCATGTTGACCAGGTGAAGACAGAACGGTGGTTTTTCACCATCGATTTGTTTTTCGTTATTTCTTTCCTGAGGGAGTTTTGAGCCGAAGATTTAATGTTCAGGTTCTCAGAATCTCCTTTCTTTGTTTAATTGGTAATCTCGTTAAGCGAATAGAATTGATTTGAAGATATTCAAATTGGAACTGATTCACCTCGAACTTTGTTTTTTCTTAATTTGATTTCTTCCCCTTCCTTACTATATATGAATTTTTTCATTTATTTTTAATGGGTTTGTGTGTGTGTGTGTGAGAGCGCACGCGCGTGTGTGCATGTGCGTGCGTGTGTGTGCGTGTGCGCGTGCGCGTGTAGGTGTATGTGTGTGTGATCTGGGAGTAAAAAAGTCAAGAGGAATGCCCAGAGCATTCAACACCGCCAGTCTGTACCTGCCCAAGGGATGTCAATAGCCAAGTTACTGTGACGTTCGTCGTTTTTGTCGTTTGTCGATCGTTCCTGTTTCAAGAGGGAACCTTCTTCAAGATGTGTGACCTTTTTTCTCTCGTGTCTGTTTGACAGCCCTGGAAGGCCCCTGTGCGGTCCGCTAGGCTATAGTAGTAGAAACGATAAAACTGGAACTGTAGGATTGTCGCCCCACGTGCGATTATTTTTGCTTTTTGAGAGTCTTATTTGTGCAAATGAGTCGATGGCCTTTCTGAGTAGGAGTACTCTCTCTCTCTCTCTCTCTCTCTCTCTCTCTCTCTCTCTCTCTCTCTCTCTCTCTCTCTGCGAGTGTGTGTGTGTACACACACACACACACACACACACACACACACACACACACACATATATATATATATATATATATAAAGAAATAGAGAGATATATCTATATGTGTGTGTGTGTTTATCTATCTGTCTATCTATAAATACATACCTATATATACCCGCACGTGATAAACGGAAAGAAAAACAACAGACTCACAGAATATATCCCCTGTATTTCGACCTTCTTAGGCCTTTCCTCAAGGGACTTTAATGACAAAATGTGTGTGTGTGTGGTGGAGGGGGGGGGGGGAGGGTGCGTGAATGCTTTTGATTGAGACCGAAAATAATATTTCACGTCAGAGCTGAAACAGTCCAAGATGATACTGTTTTCAGTCTTACAGTCCTTGTTGGGGGGGGGGGGGGGAATCCTTCTCTCTCTCTCTCCCTCACTCCCTCCCTCCCCCTCTCTCTCTGTCTCTCTCTGTTCCTCTCTCTGTCTCTGTCTATCTCTCTCTCTCTCTCTCTGTCTCTCTCTCTCTTTCTTTTCCCCCTCCTTCCCTCCCTCGTCTCTCTCCCTCTCTTCAGTTCCTCCTTTCCCCTCCTCCCTCTCTATGACCTGATCTCTTTCTATCCCCACCCCCACCTCCCACCCCTCCTTTCACAGCTCAGCCTTCTGTTGAAAACACAGACGGAAAGTGATGATACATTGCTCGTCAGTGCTGACAACAATGCGGGGACGTTGCCGCGCCAATCACGGGGGACCTCGTGCCCCATACACAACCTCACTGGTGTCGACAGCGACCCGGCCTGTGTACCACGGTAGTTTGTACCTCCAGGGTACAGGGCTCGTTTGTCACACTCGCCGTTATCAGGCTGATCGGCAAGGGCCTTCTTTGCACCGGGTCCCGGATATGTCCAGGGACTGGCTGCTTGAGGGAAAATGATGTGGTGTGTATCTGTGTGTGTGAAAGATGCCATCAGAACAAGCCAACGTGCCTGTGATATGTGAAGACTTTGTGGTATGACGTCCACACACATGAAAAAAGAAAACAAAGAAAAAAAACAACAAAGAAACAACTAACAAAGAAGAAAAAGCTAAATGCTAGCATGTGTGGATAGGTGAGTGGATCGGATGGTCAGATTGTCAGAGAGACAGGTAAAAGAATACCGGTATATGAAATATAGAGAAAGGGGAAAACATTAGATGCACAGAGAATCTGTCTGTCTGTATACATATAGATAGATGGACAGACAAATAGACTGACAGATAGATAGATATAGATGGATAGCTAGATGGAGACCGACTCTTACAACGAATCTCCACCATGAGACTAAAGTCGACTCTAGGCAGACGTAATAATTGGTCCTACTCGCATGACGGAACTCGACGGCCCTAACATGACGTCAGAGAAAGGGTTAACACTTAAACGCCCACTTCTTCACCTTCACACACTCCCACTTCCTATCCACCGGCAGGCCCATGTTAGCCTGGCTCTCTTGGCTTTTTTTTTCTGTGTTTTTTTTTTTTCATCTTTTGCTTTTTTGTTGTTGTACTGCTTTTTTTTGTTTTTGTCTGTGTTTTCGGTTTTTTTTCCCCTCTCGGAATCTGTTATATGCCATTTTTATGAAGACAAATGGATTGTTTGCCCAGACTTGATTTCTCTCAGACTTATTTATTGTTCTGTATATGTACACACACACACACACACACACACACACACACACACACACACACACACACACACACGCACAAACACACACACTACACACGCATGAACGTACACACGCACGCATGAAAACACACACACACACACACACACACACACACACACACACACACACACACACACACACACACTTGTGTATATGTGTACGTGCGTGCGCGAGCTAGTGTATGTGTGTGTAGAGAGAGAGAGTTTTGCATGTATTACGTTCCACACAGGTGCCTTTCAGGTCTGTCAATACGCAGTAAAGAAAGGTACTGCCGTGGAAAAGGAACAAACAGCAAAGGCAACTCCCTACGTGTTCTCTGCAGAATTTTTTTTTTTTTTTTTTTTTTTTTTTGCTGTCCCATCTTTTGTGTGCCTCCTCAGTGGCATTGCACCCACGCCGCTCATTCCGACACCCCGTCCACAGCCACAGCAGTCCAACGGCAATCCACAGGGAGCAGTCAATATCAAGTCGTCAAGATGCAACCCACGGAGGAGACACTGCACTGCTGCCGAGTCACTTCGGTGTTGTTCAATGGCGCCTGTTCTGATCCAACATACGCAGGACACCACCTAATAAGCCCCCTACTGACAAAAGTAATTGCTTAGTCGCGGAGCTGACGTGAGTGAGCTCTTTCTCCAGAGGGCGCCACCACGCCAGTCCAACGACAGCCCCCCATGGACTTGCCGATACCGGTGACCCCAACGGACCCAAACTAAAGCCACAAACGTGAAGAGGACAACGAAACTGAAGTCACGATGAGAGTGGGGCATGAAGGGTCACAGAATTTGAGACTTTTTTATGCTGACCAATGAAAATGAGGATGATCAAGATGACGCTACGGATTTCCATTCCAGTCTGAGACTGCATAGCAGGGCAATACTCTACTTTTCCTTTCATAATATATCCCGGCGTCAGCCAGGCCCAAGAGATACAGACACCTGCAGTGTTGGTCGAGAAATTTGAGCACCACTCTCAGAGATGCATCCATTAAGTGGATGAAACCCAACTGTGTGTGGTCCCAGTCTTCCCAACTGAGCCCCCATGCAAACTCAACTCTGGGTAGGAACCGGTCGGGACAGAAAAAACCCACATGACTCTGATGGGAATCGAAACCACGACCTCCCAACAGGGAGTCCGCGACGCTAACCACTTCGCCAAGGCGATTGGCTGTGTTCTGCAGAATTTACAGCACAATGCAAAATCATTTATACCTTAAAGTCGATAAAATTAGGCCAAGCTCAGAGAGACAGACACTCCCCTTCAATTATCACCGCTGGCTTACAAAAACAAAAACGAAAGACTAAGAAAGGAAATGATAATGGGATAAGATAGATAGATAGATATAAGACCATATTTCTTTTATTATGGACACAGCAGAATCGACAGCTAGGGTCCACTGTCGACAGTGTCATAGTTTCACTACGCAGTCGCCAGGCAAAACAAAAATCATGAATGATATAGATTGAAACAAGAGAAAAAAAAAAAAAGGTCAAAGATGTTGCAGAGTGATGATAGGAAAAGGGTCAGAAAAGCGGGAAAACAGTGGACGACAGCAAGCGAAAATCAAAAATGAATAAAGGAAACAAAGAGAGACAGACAGACCAAGACAAATGGAAAACATGTGTAGGGCAGAAGAAAGGAAGAGATTTTGGAGGAAGTCAGTTTCAAAGAATGGCGGCCATGTTATGTACTCTCTCTCTCTCTCTCTCTCTCTCTCTCTCTCTCTCTCTCTCTCTCTATGGTGTCACTCTTCTCTCTTTCCTTTCTCTATCTTTCGCCGCAAACCTCCTTTCTTTACCTCCCCTCCCCCACTTCTCTCCGTCTCTTTCCCTTTTGTTGCTCTAGTCTGCCCTGACAGCTGCAATACCATCACAGAAATCTATGTTCGTCTGCCTTCAGTGCTTTTTTCACCAGTACCTATCATGTGTCCAAGCCATGTGCCTTTTGCACCGTGCAGATTTCTTTTTTCTGCTGTCGGACCGATGACAGGATAGGCACTGAACGTCCTCCCAGGTGCGCCTTAGATATTCTGTACACGCGAGAGAGGGAGAAGAAGGAGTATTTGTGGTATTTGGTATATAGATTTCACGTGCATGTAGAAAACGGAATGCAGAAAGACACGATAACGGCCGCTGAAGACGGCTGATTTCTATCAGCACGGCATGGAGCTACCATGCAAGGGATTCGAGACAGGGTGAGCACACTAAGGGCCTGCAAAAGAGATATCGGCAGTATCCTATGCTGTGGCTGCCTTTGCTAGTCCAGTATATCCTGTGCAATTAGGGGACGAATTACACTTGAATCAGTCAACTTTCAGAGGATACGAACGTGCACAAACTTAAATTAATGCGTTTTTCTTAATTTGTGAAATGGATGAGTGTTGCCATTCTCTTCCTGTTTTACACCTTGGAAACTATAAGATTACGTACGCATTTCAACTTCAGAAGTTTTTAGTTTGTTTGAAGGTGAACATCACTCTCAAGCAGACACTTAGGACCGAAACTTAATTAGAACACATGAATTCGAAACAAAAGGAAGAAGCAAACCTGATCCTAATCCTCGTCTGTAGTCGGTCGATGACCTGTTCTCCGGAAAAATCAATACGATATGTATAGAGAAGAAACTGTGAAAATCGGTACGATTATTCATTCGCATGTGGAAAAAGCGAACACGATATTTTTGTCAAATTTTCAGAGACGTGCTCATGATTTGTAGAAAAACAACCCATAAAGTCAGTAGCTAAGGTTTTTTTGTTAGCAGTCTCCAGATTAGTCTTGGTTGGTGATTTTGCACGTGTTGTTGAAACAGTGAAGCAGTTGACACGATGAAGTTTTATGGGGGAGATACTCGTAGTCCTAGTCATAAGGGAAACTGAAGTGTTGGTTCATGTTGTTTATAGCTCAGCTGACGCAAGAGGTCATAGGCTGTCTTATGTCTCCATCAGAATGTCAGTAGTCTCACTTGATTTGCAGTTTAGTTCAAATCAGTTCCACTTTAAAATTATATCAATTATCTTACCAATAACACGTGAAAAAAAGACACACACAAAAACGCGCGCCACGACAGCGCCCTTCCTTCTCCCTGCCCCTTCCCTCCCCCAGGCGTATTCGCATCACTCTGTCCAAGATGTTTTTTGCATCTGGTGATAAAATATGTATTTGGGTGATATTTCTTTTTTCAGTGCTTACAGTCACCTCAGTACAGTGGGACATTAAACCGAACCAGTTACACCCAACAGCAAACACAGTACACAACAGTCCAAACGAAAACAGCCTTTTGAAGTCCACTTTGGACCAAAGCCTAAGTACCATTGAAGGTTTTTATCAGTCCCCGGACCTGCCCCTAACCACGGCTGAGTGTGCTGTGGACCTAGGGCCATAAATGCCATCCATTTTCCACGGCATTGGCACCAAATGACCTAACCCACCAGTACATGTTTTAAAGGCTATATCTGGGGCCTGGATGACGTCCGGACTTGTTAGATGGGGAAAATACAGGCTAGATACGCGGGTATGTTCTCTTCGGAGACGTAAAACAGAGTAGATCATATAGTCAATATGTTTATGCTTGCCAGTCATGATAAGATAGACAGATGAAAACATTATCGTCTGAGATTCTATGGGATTTCAAGACGTTCTTTTAAAGTGACCTGAGATTCCATTGTTTCCCCCTTTCATGCCAGTGGTGAGGCAGTTTTGCAGGTGTAGGCAGGTTCACTGTAGCTACCGTTTAATGGACGCAGTTAAACACTTAAACAGCTGTACCTGCAGACGCATTGTCAAACAGTTAAAGGGTGGTGGTTAAACAAAATACGTGCGCATGCGCACATACGTGCGCACACACACACACACACACACACACACACACACACACACACACACACACACACACACACAACAGAGGCGCGCGCGCGCGCATTCGCAGCGAGCATGTCTATGTCAGTGTACAAGGGTTACATCTAATATGAACACATACATTGGATCTCTGTAATATTGATTGTCGTTTGATTTTCACAAAAGGCGAACACAGGCTGTATAAACAGGTGCATCTCACCAGCCGTCGTGCCGAAGGGATTACTATATCGTGGACACCCGGCTGGGAGGTCTTGGATTCAATTCCCATCAGAGCCATTTATTTGTGGGATTTTTGTCCGCCCCGCCAGCTCCTAACCAGAGCCGAGTTTGCCACAGGATCATTTGGGAAGATTGGGACCACACGATCGAGTTTCATCCACTTAATGGGATGCGTCCCTGAATGTGTTGCTCAGATTTCCTGACCAACGTTGCAGGTGTCTGTATCTCTCGGGGCTTGTTGATTTGGAGATGTATTATGAAAGTAAATGTTAAGAACAGCCATGTGATGCAGTCTCAGACTGGAATGGAAGTTCTCAGCATCATTTTCATCCTCCTCATGCTATTCGGTCAGCATTTGAAACAAAGAAAAAGATGTCTCAAATTCTGTGGCCCTTCATGCCCCTGCTCTCGTGGTGACCTCAGTTTTGATATCAAGAACACGTCTGTGGTATTGGTTTAATTCCGTCGGGGTCACCGGTATCGGCAAATTCATGGGGCTGTCGTTGGACGGACATGGACATGGTGGCTGGAGTGCAATGTCAGTGAGGTGGCATAGAATACGGGACAAAAAAATGTGCATATCTCTCTCTCTCTCTCTCTCTCTCTCTCTCTCTCTCTCTCTCTCTCTCTCTCTCTCTCTCTCTCTCACACACACACACACACACACACACACACACACACACACACACACACACACACAGTACCGTTTCCTTTCCTCACTCCACTTCTTACGCAGTTTTTACCCTTTCGCTACAGAAACTTCTCTTAACAGATGCAAAATGATGATGCATAGGTCGTCAGTGTTAACACAAAATTCAGGGACGTTGTTGCCGCGTCATGGGGGACCTCGTACCCTATACACAAGCCGACTGGTGTCGACAGCGACCCGGTCTGTGAACCACAGTAGTAGTTTGTACCCCCCGGGTACAGGGCTCGTTTTTCACACTCGCCATTATCAGGCTGATCGGCATGGACTGCCTCCTTCTGGCTTGTGCCCTGAGTCTCGGGTGTCATGGGGTTCGCTGCTTTGGGGGGGAGGGGGGATGTGTGCGTGAAATATACCATTAGAGCAAGCCGACACGCCAGCCATTTGTGAAGACAGTCTGTTCTGTTATGACGTCCACATACAAGAAAAACAAACAGCTGACAGAGGAAAAAAATCCAAAGGTTGGGATGTAGGTGGGTGGATAGATCAGATGGCAAAATTTCAGATAGAAGAGTGCCCATAGAGGAAGCAGATAGAAAAATAACATATTGAATGCACAGGACAATAGGGCTCTCTCTCTCCTCCTCCCCCCCCCCCTCCCCTTTCTACACACCCACACACACACACACACACACACACACACACACACACACACACACACATATATATATATATAGAGAGAGAGAGAGAGAGTCTATACATACAGAGAGAGAGAGAGAGTCTATACACGCACACATAGCAGAAACACACACACACACACACACACACACACACACACACACACACACACACACACACACACACACACAGTAAAGAGAAGTGATACCCTGAAAAAGAAGGAAATAACTATTTGCACTATCTACACTATTTGTAACACAACACAGAACTATTAGTACCTTAAAACTGATAAAATTAGGTCATGCTGAAAGCGCCAGACATTCCCCTTGATTTATCGCATATGGTTTACAAACACAAGCTCGCTGTTTGTCTGTCTGTCTGTCTGTCTGTCTGTCTCTCTCTCTCTCTCTCTCTCTCTCTCTCTCTCTCTCTCTCTCTCTCTCGCCCCTGTCTTTCCTTCCTATGTTTTTCTGTACCAACCTTAATTCTTGCCCTCCACTCCCCCTACTTCTTTACCAGTCTCTTTCTTTTGTTCCTCTAGTCTGCCCTGACAGCTGCAGTACCATCACACAAATCTAAGTTCGTCTGTCTCTGGTGCTCTTTTCTCCGGCTCCTATCATGTTTTTTGCACCGTGCTATTTTCATTTTCCACTGTCGGACCGATGACAGGATACGCACTCAACGTCCTCCCAGGTGCGCCTTAGATATCCTGTGCACGCCAGAAAGGGGAGAAGGGGGGTATTTGTGGTATTTTGTATAGAGATTTCGCTTGCATGTAGAAAATGGAATCCCAGGAAGACACGAAAACGATCGTTGAAGACGGCTGATTTCAATCAGTTTAGAGCTAACATGCATGAGATTTGAGACAGGGTAACCACACTAAAGTCATGTAAAAGAAAGCCAGTAATACTTTATACTGTGACTGTCTTTGCTTGCTCGGGTATAACCTGCACAATCTGGGGCCGAACAGCACTAGAATCGGTCAACTTTCAGATAACTTGCAGCAGACTGAAATTAACATGTTTTCTTAATTTATGAAGGGGAAGAGTGTTTGCATACTGTGCCATTTCTACACCTTGGAAACTATAGGGTTAAATGTGCATTTCTATAGCAGAACTGTTCGTACGTTTGAAGACGAACTTCGTTTCCAAGCGAACAGTTAGGACCGAGCCTTAATGAATCCAAAGCTTTGTTGAATTTTCAGAGACGTACTCATGATTTTTTTTTAAAGGGGAAGTCAGTAGCCAAAACTTTTTTTTTTCAATTTCTTCAGATTTTTCTGAGTTGATGTTTTGCACGTATTGCTGAAAATGAAGCAGCTGGTGATTCAAGTATTACAGAAAAAGTGCTCGAAGTGGTTGCTTTAGGTGCATACTAAGGCGCTCTTCGGTTTAGTTCTTGTTACAGCCCAACCAACCTGAGAGGCCGTGAGGGTTGACCTGTGTTTGTCAAGGCCTGCTGGTCTCTCTTATGTCATAACGAAAATTTGGAGAGTCTCACTTGATTTGCAGTTCAGTTCAATATCTGATTTGGATATTAGAATTCACGTCAGTTTTCTTACCAATAACACATACGCGGACATTAAAAAGACAGTTTTAAAAGCGTGTGCTATGTCGGCCTCCCATACTCAGTATTTTCTCATCACACTCTCCAAGATGATTTTTCTTTTTTTCTTTTTTGCATGTCAGTTGAAATATTTAAGTGAAGAAATATTTCTATTTTGGTGCTTACAATCACCCCAGTGCGACAGAGCATTAAACAGAACTGCGAACTATCCCGTACATCAATTCCAACATAAAACAATCAAGTTAGAAACAGGCTTTTGAAGTCCACTAAGGAGCCACAGTCTGACCGAAAGCCTACGTACCGCTGAAGGATTTACCGGTCCTCGGACCTGCCCTTACCAGGGCTGAGTGTGCTGTGGACCTAGATGGAGCCATCAGTACCATCCATGTCACCACAGCATCTTCTGCGGGCGTTGATTAAATGTGCTGACCACTGCTACATGTTTTTACTTTTATAGGCTGTTTTTGGTTGTTTTTTTTTTTTTGGAATAGTTGAAGTTTGGACTTGCTATGATCGGAAAATATAGGCTAGTTACGCTGTGTGTGTGTGCAAGCAGACAGAAAGAGAGAGAGAGGGGTGAGTGGGGGCGAATCTTACCGACTGGTCTCACCCAGGAAACGAAAGTCGACGCAGGGCAGACATACATGGCAGACTTTGATAGGCGTAGTATACCATCTGAGAAAGGTTTCATATGAACACTTTAACGCCCACTTCTTCACCACTGCCACTCCCACCTACTGTCCACCCCAAGTTCCTCTAACCCTATTTTGTTTATCGTATTTTTATTGTATTTATGACTCTTTTTTTCCCCTTTCCTAATCTTTGATATTACATTTTATTATGTCAAATGTATTGTTTGTCTGTACTTGTTTACTTCAGACGCATTTATTGTCTCTTTGTGTGTGTGTGTATACATATATAATTTTGACAACATCCTTCCCAAAAGAACAGTCCAAAATATTCAACAAGAACACCATCAAAAACTATCATATTCATGCATGCCTAACCTTAAAAATATAATTGATTCATCCAACAAAATGAAAAGCAACACAGCAAAGAAGGGTGAAGAAAGGAAATCCTGCAATTGCACTACTAAAAGAACAGTGTCCCTTAAGCAACAAATGCCTCTATAACAACATTGTATACCAAGCCACTGTGACATCAGGAAAATGAAAAAGAAACATACATAGGGATCACTGAAAATCACTTCAAAACCAGATATGCAAACCATAAACAGTCATTTCAACAAAGAAAAACACGAAAACCAAACAGAACTGAGCAAATATATTTGGAGACTTAAAGAAAAAAAAAAATAAACTATAATATATCCTGGAAAATCATAAAAAGGGCATCACCATACAATAACATTTCAAAAAGATGCAACCTATGTTCAACAGAAAAATGGTTAATACTATGCAAACCATACTTAGCAACCCTAAATACTAAAGTAGAAATAGTAAACAACTGCAGGCACAAATGGAAATCGTTGTCAGCAAACGCACCCTGAACTGTAAACACAACCTGAAAAACCGAACAACACGTGCAGCCAATCCGCACGTGCAAACAGTGACATTAGGCCATATAACACCGGCAGTAGGCGACACAAAACCATCCTGAGGAGAGCCAGCGCTCGAAACAGATCTGTTGATTTTAAAACTTCCTTTTACCATACTATTTTAACAGATGTTGCTCCCCAAGGGGTTGAGCACTTTTAAAAATTTTATTAGGCGTTTTTAGTATTAGTAGTATTCTATGATATATATGTGTGTATATATATATATATATATATATATATATATGTGTGTGTGTGTGTGTGTGTGTGTGTGTGTGTGCATATATATATATATATATATACACATAAATATGTATGTATGTATGCGCACATACGTGTGTGTGTGTGTGTGTGTGTGTGTGTGTGTGTGTGTGTGCATGTGTGTGTGTGTGTGTGTGTGTGTGTGTAACAATAAATGCGTCTGAAGTAAACAAGTGCAGACAAACAATACATTTGACATAATAAAATGTAATATCAGAGATTAGGAAAGGGGGGGGGGAAAAGCCATAAATACAATAAAAATGACAAGAGATAAGAGAGAGACAGTTTAAGGTTTCACGTATATTATGTTCCACACAGGTAACTTACAGGTCCTGTCACCACACAGTGAAGAAAGGTAATACCATGAAAAAGGAGCAAACAACAAAGACAGCTGTCTACACGATCTACACTATTTATAGCGCATCACCAAACTATTGATATCCTTAGACCTGATAAAATGAGGTCATGCTGAGAGCGCCAGACATCCCCCTTCATTTGTCTCCCCTGGTTTACAAAAGCAAGTTGAAAAAAAAGGTGAAAGAAAGGAAATGATAATGGTGGTAAAAAAAAATGGGTGAATGATCATGAACACACAACAGAATGGACTTCTAGCGTCTACTGTAGACAGTATCGTAGTCTACCTAGGCAGTCGCCAGACACAA
>JADBJO010000303.1:398992-401492 GCA_016801955.1 Conus betulinus
TCACTTGATGAAAGGGAAAAGCGTCGGAATTCCTCGCCTTTTTTTTCTTACTTGTTGGAGACTGTAGGTCTACATGCGTATTTCTACTGCAGGACGTTCAGTATGCTTGAAGATGAGACAGGCTTCCCAGCAAACAGGTTACACTACGGTGCGCCCGGAGTTGTAAGGCCACGGCCAAGACCCTCGGAACGGTTCAGTGTGATACATGAGCAGGATGTCAGTACACTGGACCTCTGACTTTACAAACCGGCCTTGAAAGCCAACGGAGACCCTCGTCGTTCTCCTGGGTAAAGCGTCGGACTCTTGGTCAGTTTTCCTTTCCAGGTAGCCAGGTTGGAAGTGACTTTTATTTTCGGAGTTAACATCAGTGCGGGCTCCGGCCCTGTCCTGCTCCTTCGGATGAGACTTTTAAAACAGAGGTCCCCTTGTGTGAATGCATGCATGAAAAAGAAAAATCTTGTACGTACGTTAAATCCCATCCCACTTTCCGGAGAAGAGTAGGCCATTTTGTGACGGTGGGGTAGATGGCACGGCAACTTAAAGGTAACTAGTCTGGTGTCGTGTTTAGACATCTTCTATGCAGACGAAATATGGCTACCTCAGTGGTTGAGATGCAAACGATTGTATGCGCAACCATTTCGCCTCTGGTGAGCTTGGGAGTCGAAGAACGAGAGAGAGAGAGGGAAAGAGATAGGGGGGGGGGGGGGGGAGAGAGAGAGAGAGAGAAGAACGACAAGAGAGAGGGGAGAGAGAGAGAGAGAGAGAGAGAGAGAGAGAGAGAGAGAGAGAGAGAGAGAGAGAGAGAGAGAGAGAGAGAGAATATGTGTATACGATTATCAGTGTTTATTATTGTCTTATGACAGGACTTTAACACCTTCACACACACACACACACACACACACACACACACACACACACACACACACACACACACACACACAAACAACACAACACAACACAGCACAACACACACTCAGAGAGAGAGAATGTGTATACGATTATTGATGTGTTTATTGTTGTTGTCTTGTGGCAGGACTTTAACAGAGAGAGAGAGAGAGAGAGAGAGAGAGAGAGAGAGAGAGAGAGAGAGAGAGATGTGAATGTGTAATTATGATTATTAATTAATGTGAATGTTGTATGATTATTAATTGTTGTTGTCTTGTGTTGACAAAACTCTCTGCAGGCCCAGTAACTGCCTGGATGGGTCTGTTAAGGCTGGGGCTTTGAGAAAACTGAACACTGAATGCACAATGTTTATTAGTGTTTTGTTTTTTTTCAGTGGCTCACTTGAACCTTGGAATTTTGACTGCTCAAGCTGGCAATGTAACAGCGGCTGCGCAGGTGAGTTTGTGCCTCTGTGTTTCTCTGTGTGTGTGTGTGTGTGTGTGTGTGTGTGTGCGCGTGCGCGTGTGTGTGTGTGTGCGTGCGTGCGTGCGTGCGTGCGTGCGTGCGCGCGTGTGTGTGTGTGGGTGTGGGTGTGTGTTTGAGAGAGAGAGTGGTCGCGCGCGCATGTGTGTGTGTGTGTGTGTGTGTGTGTGTGTGTGTGTGTGTGTAGAGAGAGAGAGAGAGAGAGAGAGAGAGAGAGTGGTCGCGCGCGTGCATATGTGAGAGAGAGAGAGAGAAAGGGCGGGGTGCGCGCGCGTGTGTATGTGTGTGTGTGTACGCGTGTGAGTGTGTAAACAGACTTGAAATTATAAACACACACACACACACACACACACACACACACACACACACACACACACACACACGGAGAAACAAAAACGAACTCGGCGAGACCTCCAGCACACATGCACTACGTACAGTTGCGTTGAACACAAAGGGTATTATGTAACCAGCGACGGGTGGGTGATTGCTGGCAAATACTTAAGCGGTGGGGTGGCTGATGGGGTGGTGGCAGATTTACCGGCACTGCGCGGACCTGGACACACGTCAGGCCTGAAGGACCCCCCCCGCCTGCACGAGACCACCAAGATCTCCTGCCTCTACAATCTGGCGCGGCTCTTCTCCGACCCACGACCACCTTCAGGTGACTGGGGAAACACACACCTGTCTGTCTACCTGTCTGTCTGCCTGCCCGCTTGCCTACCTACCTACCTACCTGCCTGTCTTCCTTCCTGCCTTTCTGCCTGCCTGTTTGTCTGCCTAAATGCCTACCAGCTACGTACCGCGAGTCCAGGGGCACACATGCGCGCGCGAGTTCGCACACACACACGTTAATTCGTGTAATTATGCTAATTTGTGTACATGTTTGGAAAAAAAAAAAAACTATTTTGAGCGTCTCTCTCTCTCTCTCTCTCTCTCTCTCTCTCTCTCTCTCTCTCTCTCTCTCTCTCTCTCTCTCTCTCTCTCTCTCTCTCTCTCTCTCTCTCCTCCTCCCGCGTGTTCATCCGCACAGACAGACACACAATCACACACACATACACACATGTACACACACACACACACACACACACACACACACACACACACACACACACACACACTGCATACACACACA
>JADBJO010000303.1:403992-433992 GCA_016801955.1 Conus betulinus
TACTACGCCCCGCAAAGCATTCAGAACATGCTTGGTACGTAGCTGCTGCGCTCTCACGCGCCTTCATCTCCAGACGCGTACAGCCTCGTGTTCATGGAGATAGGTTGTCAGATATAATCTGGTCGCTCGCTCAGCAAGACTGAAAAGACCTGGATGGGGAAACGTAAAGGGCCGGGCTGCAGGTCTGCCCTGTGTTCCTGCCCGATCGCCCGCTACGTTATGGGGCAATACACACGAGTTTGTTTTTAATGATGCGCTGATGTTTGATGGCAGTCCAGAAAGCAACTGCATTATGTTGTATTTATAACACAGTAAAAAAAAAATTCCTTGTCACTACATAGATCTATTTCTCCAAGGGATATTTGATGTTCAGTCCGGAAAGTAATTGCATGGCGCTGTTTAGTGATTATAACGCAGTAACGTTTCCTCTTCACGACATATGTTTCCCCCAGAGATATTTGATATTCAATCCGGAAAGTAATTGGATTATGCTTTATAGTATTCATAACACACTAACATTTCCTTGTCACGACATTTTTTTTTCCCCAACAGATATTGGATATTCAGTCCGTGGTCGCATTAAAGGCCTACTGTATCATATTTACAAACAAGTAACATTTCCTTGTCACGGCATATTTCTCCCAACAGTGCATCATTCTACATTTATGATCTCAGTGTGTGTATGTTTTCATACCAAATGGGTGATTTACCGCCCAGTTTGGACAGACACAGCCAGACCGTCGCTGATGACTTCTTTTACGTACAAGAAATGCATTCTACTCACGTAACCGGGGTTTCTGTTTTATAAAGTATTGTAGGAGACCTAACCGGTTCAGGACCATGTTCAACGATCCCAGCATGAGACCCTTCATTTGACGTGTGTATAGCTGTTGCAGTCATTTCGCTAACCCATCTTGTTACCCATTTTGGTGGATCATTGGCTGTGATTACCGCGTTGAAAACCTGGGATCATTGGCCCATGCAGAGCTTGTTCGTTTATGCTCTGTGTTGCAGCAAGCCAGTGTAGAAAGGTGATGTTCATTTTGAATGCCAAGACTGCTGAGGCAGACAACAGTAAGGTGAATTTAATGATACTCACATGTGTGATAGAGTTTCAGGAAAAAAAAAATCATGTGAGCAGCTCTTGTCAGTAAAAAAGAGAAGGAGTGGGGGAGGAGGGGGGGGGGATACACACTTACTCTCTATCATTCTTGCTGATTAATTCTTAGCCGTTATGGTCAACATTTTCTTTTTTTTTACTGAGCCGTTGATAACGTTGAGAAACTGCGCGCGAAAGATTGGAATAGACCTGAAAGATCTGCCGATGGGAAAACATTATTTTTTTTTTTTTGCTTTTGTTTTGTTTTGTGTGGCTGAATATAGACCCCCTGGCAGGCCAGCGGTTTGACGGCCAACTTCATTTCAGTGACAGCATGGGCACGGACAGTCCCTTCGATCGCCTGCAGGAAGGCCACAAAGAGCACGCTGAATGACACTTTTCTTTTACGCACGAGCGTGGATGATGAAAGCGAACTCGAGGGCAGAAACAACCTGGGATTTGTTTTCCTTGCCGTCATTCCCTCCTGTGTGTGCTGGCTTCAGTGATTATAAAAAAACAAATTACATCAAGAGCTAATTAACAACTCGACGGGAGTAATGGGTTTGAGTGTGTGTGTGTGTGTGTGTGTGTGTGTGTGTGTGTGTGTGTGTGTGTGTGTGTGTGTGTGTGTGTGTGTGTGTGTGTGTGTGAAGCGAATGATGGCAGCAAAACGAGGAAAATGAAAACTGCTTGAAAGATCTCTCAAATACGCCATGAGTAAACTTTGGCCTCCCACGTGGGAATCCCTTGCCATTTCAAACCAGTGACAAAGACCGTAATGAAATGAGACTAGTCAAAAAACTGATAAAATGAAATCTCGTTTTCTCCAGAGAAAAATATTATACGACGACATCTACTGAATGCCTCGGGTTTTGATCCTGTTTGGTGTGGATGCACCGGTTAATCTTGATTGGGGAAAAAACTCTTACACTCACGCAGGATATACGCCAAACACGCACAAACGTACGTACAGCATACGCCCGCACATGCTGGATCGCAACTATGAACCCATGTACCCCCACAAATGTGCGTGCGTACACACATACACACACACACACACACACACATGCACACATCGCACACAACACACACACACACACCACATACATACATACGCGCGCAGCGCGCACACACACACACACACACACACACACACACACACATACATACACACACACACACACACACACACACATACACACACGCGCACGCGCACACACACACACACACACACACACACACACACACACACACACACAGATGTATCTCTAACATTTTTTCTTTCTACATACCTTCGCTACTGTCGGGAGTACCGTCATCCTCCCCATCTTCACCATCTACCTTTATATTTTGTTCACCCAGGTGAGCTGTACCTGAAGATGAACAAGTTCGACCAGGCGGAACACTGGTACCGTGAAGCCCTTCGGTCCAAGCCTGACCACATCCCTGCCCACCTGACCCTGGCCAAACTGTTCCAGCACAAGGTAAGGCCTGCAGAGCTCAGCATCCCAGAACCTCTGGAGGATGTGTGTGTGTGTGTGTGTGTGTGTGTGTGTGTGTGTGTGTGCGCGCGCGCGCGCCAAGCAGTGTTCAGTATTCCCAGATGGCCACACCTGTGGAAGTTAGCTGCACACGTCATCGTGTTGTATTCACAGAAGGCAGTTGTACACGTCATTGGTTTGTGTTTCAAGAAGGTCACATATCTGGTAGAAGCTGTACACGTTATCGTTTTTGTGTTCCTAGATGGTCACACGTCTGAAAGATAGTTGTACACGTCATTGTCCAGTGTTTCAAGATGGACACAATATCTGAAAGATAGATGTACACGTCATTGTTTTGTGTTTCAAGATGGACACGATGTATGGAAGGTGATTACACGTCATTGTGTTATGTTTCACGGTATCTGGAAGATAGATGTACACGTCATTGTTTGTGTTTCAAGATGGACACGATGTATGGAAGGTAGATTACACGTCATTGTGTTATGTTTCAAGATGGACACGGTATCTGGAAGATAGATGTACACGTCATTGTTTTGTGTTTTCAAGATGGACACGATATCTGGAGGATAGATGTACACGTCGTCGCTTTTTGTTTCGAGATGGACACATATCAGGAAGATAGATGTACACGTCATTGTTTTGTGTTTCAGGATGAACACGTGTCTGGAAGATAGATGTACTCGTCATTGTTTTGTGTTCCAAGATGGACTCACTTCTGAAAGGCAGTTTTACACATTATTATTTTGTGTATCTGGAAGATAGATGTACACGTCATTCTTTTGTGTTTCAAGATGGGCACGTATCCGGAAGATAGATGTACACGTCATTCTTTTTTGTTTCAAGATGGACACTGTCTGGAAGATAGATGTACACGTCGTTTTTGTGTTTCAAGATGGACACACTGTCTGGAAGATAGATGTACATGTCATTGTTTTGTGTTTGAAGATAGACACGTATATGGAAGATAGATGTACACGTCATTGTTTTGTGTTCCAAGATGGACACACTTCTGAAAGGCAGTTTTACGTTATTATTTTCCGGGAAAAGAATGTTCCCAGACGGTGTACACTTCTGACAGATAGTTGTCATGGTTTTGTGTTTCCAGAAGGTCAGGGTTCTCGGAAAATGTGTTGCACTAGGAACTATTTAGTATGAGCAGGTGGTCGCAGTTCTGAATTACGTTTGAACAGGATAGGTTCAGTCTTTGCAGGTGATCACACATCTGGAAGATGTGTGTACAGGTATTGTTTACCATTCGCAGATAATGACATTGAAATATGTGTGTACATGTATTGTTTAGCGTTCGCAGATAATTACATTGAAAAATGTGTGTACATGTATTGTTAATCGTTCACAGATAATTACATTGCAATATGTGTGTACATGTATTGTTTAGCGTTTCCAGATAATTACATTAAAATATGTGTGTACATGTATTGTTTAGCGTTCGCAGATAATGACATTGAAATATGTGTGTACATGTATTGTTTAGCGTTCGTAGATATGACATTGAAATATGTGTGTACATGTATTGTTTAGCGTTCGTAGATAATGACATTGAATATATGTGTGCACTTGTATAGTTTGGCGTTCGCAGATAATGACATTGAAATATGTGTGTACATGTATTGCTTAGCGTTCCCACATAATTACCTTGAAATATATGTGTGCATGTATTGTTTAGTGTTCGCAGATAATTTTATTGAAATATGTGTGTGCATGTATTGTTCAGCCTTCGCAGATATAATGACATTGAAATATGTGTGTACGTGTATACATGTATTATTTAGCGTTCGCAGATAGTCATTCTGAAATTTGTGGGTACAAGTACTGTTTTTGCGTTCTTGGATTTTTACTTTGAAAGGTGAGTGTACAGGTATTGTTTTGCGTTCTCAGATAATTACACTGTAAGATACATGTACAAAAACGTTTTGCGTTTCCAGAAAATCACTGTTAAAGCTGTGTTCTAGCATTCCTTGATAATCCCTCTAAAAGGTGTGCATACAGGTATAGTTTAACATTACCTGATCACCACGCCGAAAGATGTTTGAACGAATAGTATCGAGTGTTCCCAGATAACCGCACTGAAAGATGCAGTACGGGTAGTTTTAGGTGTTCTGAATTTATTACACGGAAGGATGCTTGTGTCTTTAGTGCAGGCGTGTGCGTTTGTTTTTTCTGTCTGTTTTGAGTGGTTCCAAGGCAACTCAAAATTAACTGGGAAGATCTTTGTCAGATTCTGTGAGATTGTTTGTAAAATTGGTATCAACAAGTACGGAGAAGAGAAGGGGCGAGGTACGTACGTTAAAAACTGACAAAAGCAGAATGAAAAAAGGGAGACTGTTTTAAGAACAGCATCAACAAGGGGGGGGGGGGGGGGGGGGGGGGGGGGGCGGGGTACGTTAAAAACTGACAAAAATATGAATGAAAAAAGGGAGATTGTTTGTAAGAATAGAATCAAAAAGTAAGAGGAGAGGGGAGTACGTTAAAAACTGACAAAAAGCTGCATGAAAAAAGGTCTGTTGACATTATGCATCATCTGCGCAGGGAATAAGGTTAAAGTGCGCAGGGCATACGTTCTGCGCTCTGATACAGTTTTGTGTTTCACGTGCCATACCGGAGCTTTGCAGCCCTCTGTTCTCAGTCGCTGGCAGCAAGCTAGAGGTTAATCAAACCCAGTCCTTTGTGTAGTCCGTATCAAGGACCGCGGACGTCCTCGCTCCACTGTGCATTGTACTGTGGTCTTGGTGGGAGTCATGGTGAGGTGCATGTCCGTGTCATGCGAGCTGTCGACCCTTGATCCCCGTGAGGAGAGGGTCTTGCCTGTCGACATGTCTGAATTGACTGCCGCCTGACACAGTGAGCTGTTGCATATTGTTTGTGTAAGAAATAGAAAATCAATCGGATATTTCTTCCCCCACCCCCTCCCAACCAAACCTACGAAGATTTTCACTGGAAATCGGGTGTACGAGTCAAGCTCTTTGTTTTCATAGAGAAGAACGATTATCAGTTGATGCTTATGCAGTTTTAATTTACTTTGATGAAATGACGGTCGTAGTGTGGGCCCCTCGAGGTCTGCTGGGCTACTAAGCAACAGGATTTGATTCCGTTTGTGTTTAGTTTGGGACGCTGATGAACCCCCGATTTTCCAGACGACGTCGAGCTCTGCTGACCATTCCTGTCAGCCACTGCACTCTGCTGTTATGTGCTGTATTGCCGCATATTGTATTGCCTGTTTTCGTGCAATGTATTGGGCAGTAGCAAAGTCTACAGCTCCGAGCTGCACATTATGTGGTGCTGTATATTACTGCTCTGTTCTGCGATGTGCTGAACTGCTATAACGATGAACCTGAACTGTGGGGTACCTACCTACGCGTACAGGACCATGATAGTGTCATACCTTCTCGTTTTCTGCTGTGCAGAACCAGGACAAGGACGCCGAGCTCTGGTTTGAAAAAGCCCGTGCTCTTGATCCCAACGATGGCACGATCGATCTCCATCACGGTCAGTACCAGCCCTGTGTGTGTGTGTGTGTGTGTGTGTGTGTGTGTGTGTGTGTGTGTGTGTGTGTGTGTGTGTTCCGCCCTCCTCATCAGTGTCCGTCTGTTCACGCGCACATGCGTGCGTGTGCATATTCCCTATAACAGTATCATACTTCTCATGCCAGGATGGCGTATGCACGAACACCTTGCATAGATGTACATACGGACATCTGTCGCAGGCTCTTTTATTTGCCTCCCACCTCCTCCCTCCATGTCTCTCCCTTCCCCACCCCTCCCCTCACCCCCTTCCTCTTATTTCTATGATGTTGACATACCAGTAGCGACATGGAAACGACGTAACGGGATGCGACAATCTGTTACTGCAGTGGTGCTGTTGTTTTTTAACATGTTTTTTGTTATGCAAACAGAAGGTACGCAAGCCTGAGCAATGTGAGCCTCAGTAGAACACACGTTCACACATACTGAGCACACACGCAAAATTTTGCCGATGTTGATGGCCGACGCGAACATAGCGCACACACATTACTCCATACTACCTGTCCATGCAGCCGTTGGTGGTGTAGCTGGTGTTGGGGTGGTGTTGCAGCCCAGTTGTTGGCGGCACGTGGCAAGCACCAGGAGGCAGCCGACATGTTCAGGACAGCCCTCAGCAAGGGTCCCACGACTTCGACATCGTCTTCAACGCCGCTAGCGCTATGAGGTCGGTTCTGCCCTGGGTCAGAATGGAGATTGCACTGCACGGCGTGGCATTGCGTTGTGTTGCATCGTTTTGCGTTGTATTGCTTGTGTTGTATTTGTGTTTGTGTTGCATTGCATTTGTTGTGTTTGTGTTGTGTTGTGTTGCATTGCATTGTATTGTATTGCATTGTGTTGTATCGTAGTTTATTGTATAACCATGTCGTCTCAACGGATTTCTCTGTGGTATATTCGATATAACCCTAGATATCACTAGAATGCATTGCCATGTCACTGACAGTACCATGTGATATATAGATTCACACACACACACACACACACAACACACACACACACACACACACACACACACGTATCCACGCACGCGGCGCACACACACACACACACACACACACACACACACACACACACACACACACACACACACAGAGGGTAGGGTAGAGAGAGAGAGACAGACAGACAGACAGAAACCTTGTCCAGCTGAGATATTCAGCCTGATGTGATCATAGAGTTCTTAGAAGATATAAAAATCTATTTCATTTCTTCTAGGATTTCACGGGAAAGATTTTCAAGCAAGTTTTGCATGTTTTGAAAAATCTGTTGAGAGCGTGATATGGCCTTAGCCGTCGGGTAAGCCATGAACAACATGAATTGAACGGACAGAGAGGGAGAGAGAGAGGGAGGGAGAGAAAGAGAGGGAGGGAGGGAAAGACAGAGAGATCGACTGTTTAGGCTATGGTAGTGTTTACCTCCAATCGGAGTCAATTTTCCAGTACAATGTTGGCAGGGGTAACTCCTTTCTTGTCGTAGTTTCTTTGACATGCGTAAGTGCATGTGTACACATGACCTTGGTTTACCTTCTCATCCGAAAAAAAATGGTGTTCAGACCACCAGTACCGTTTTGTGGGACCGGGGGGGGGGAGAGACTTCCCCGATGGGAGAATCGAACCCACCAGTCCGGGTTTCCTTTTGCTTCCTGTAGACGAGTGAATTATCCGTCGAGCCACTTTATTCATTGATGGGATATTGATAACATCATGACCATTACACGTGGGCGTGGTGGGGAGCAGGTGTTTCCGGCCTCTGTGTGTTGTGTGTGTGTGTGTGTGTGTGTGTGTGTGTGTGCGCGCGCGCGCGCGCGCGCGTGTGCGCGCGCGCACGCGCGTGCATAATATGTATTTGTATGTTTTTGTGTGTGCGTATTTGTGTGTATACCCGCGCGCGTGTATGTGTTTATATATATATATATGTGTGTGTGTGTGTGTGTGTGTGTGTGTGTGTGTGTGTGTGGCATCACATACGAGAGATGTAAATGCAAACATTAAATGTACTGTAGGGACCCAAGATGATGTACTTTCAGGGCCATGATTTAACAGGGGAAAAAAAGCGTTAAGAAAACGAAAATAGCTCCTAACGATATTTCACAGGGGAGACAATTTTAACTTTCGTGATTTACACGAGCGGGTGTTGCATCCCTTCTGCGAAAGCGTTATTGCTTAAATTGCTTTCATCAGAGTACAGTCAGAAGAATCGATCTTACTCCCCAGCCCACCCACCCACTTGCTTGTGTGTGTGTGTGTGTGTGTGTGTGTGTGTGTGTGTGTGTGTGTGCGCGCGCGCGCGCTTGTGTGTGTGTGTGTGCGTGTGTGTGTGTGAGCGCAAGGGCAAGCGCATGTAATGATCGGGAAAATATCAAAGTTTCAAATGTGCTCAGTTTTGTGTATTCAGTGAGTGTTTATTTTTGTTCATAGATGTATTTCCATTCCCATCATTCAGTGTCGCCCACGAATTTAGTGTTGTGACAGCATTGTGGGTTTTTTTTTTAATGTGTATAGTAGGCAGTCCACCAATGTTTATGGTGTCCACTGTGTTCATTTCTCAGGCAAATCAACGACAAAGAAACGGCAGAGCAGTTGTACCGCCGAGCAGTTGAACTGAGACCCAAGGTGTGTATCCCAGTCCACGTCATTAATCTCAGTAATGTTTGACAATGCTAAATGTTTGACAATGCTGCTGCCTGCTTCCATTTCGTCTTTCTCTCTGTGTGTGTGTGTGTGTGTGTGTGTGTGTGTGTGTGTGTGTGTGTGTGTGTGTGCGGGGGTGTATGTATGTGTGTGTGTGTGTGTGTGTGTGTGTGTAAAATATATATTCGAAAAAGAAAATTCTCTGTGTGTGTGTGTGTGTGTGTGTGTGTGTGTGTGTGTGTAATGAAATCAGGGGACGTAAAGTCAGCTGAACATTCAAAGTTCAAATTCTTTAATGAGTCCAGAGAGATCCGCCTCTGGGCGACTCCAGACTCTTTCAAACGACTTAATAATACTGCAGCTTGCGACCGCGACTTAGGGGGAAAAAGGAGAGGAGGAGCGTGTGCAGGACAAGAGGGTGGGTGGGAGAGGAAAAGAAACTGCGAACAATGTTCTTGCTTAAAAGAAATAGTGACTTGTATTGATGTATGATTCTGCAAATGTGTGTGTATGTGTGTGTGTGTGTGTGTGTGTGTGTGTGTGTATCTATTTAATTGTGTGTATATTTGTGGAAACTTTAGAATTCTTCATTCTTCAAAACAAGCACACTTACGGCAATACGAGAAAGGGTAGATGTCCGTGATTCAGAAGTTTGAAGTCAGTTTTCACTGGGCGAACAGAAATAAATTTCTGCCCATTCCCGATTCAGAGGTGCCTGTGTGAAGCATCTTTCCTGAATATAGTGAGTGAAGTTCCAGTAACAAGAGCAGTTTCATGATGCACATGTTTGTATGCGCGAGAGAGCGTCTCTGCACGAGTTCGTAGGAGTGTCAAACGACTGAACACATCTTCATATGACTGCCTTGTGTCAAAGGTTTGTTTGTGGTTTTTGTGTGGTTGTTTGGCTGTCCAGATTGTTTTTCTTTTTTGCTTTGCTAATGCCCTCAGAAGTCGACATGAAGGACTGGCGCTCTGGCAGTTATATGTAAAGTGCACCAAAGGCCTCTAAGGCCTATCCGTTGAGCACCCAGCGAAGCGTTTTTCGCAGAAGATGGCCCAGCGTTAATCCTCCAAGAAGGCTAATAGCGGTCTTTCGTGGTTGTGTGTGTGGTTGTGTGTGTGTGTGTGTGTGTGTGTTTTCAAAGAGACCGACATACTCTGTGTTCTGTAAGCGAGTCAGACGTGCGTGTCGAAAAATTGGTATAACACCTAACCTTGAAACAGGTTACAAATCATGTTAGCAGAGACTGACATAGCGCCAACTAAGGCCGTGTGGTGGTTGATAATTCAACCAGCTTTTAAGTTCGCGGACCTAGTTCGTTTAACTCGATATCTCGACGGTCTTGTCGGTGTTCCTAACTGCCGGATCTTTGGGTTGCACGATCCAGGATGGTTGAGGTCGTGGACCTCGCCGAACCGGGGTTGGCGGTGAAAAAAAATTATAACACCACATACTCTGCGAACGGTATGGGTTTGCGCAAAGGGAGGCAACCATATAAAAACTCGCCTATTATGGAAATCAGTGTGTGTCGACTAACCATTGTCTGAATTGCTAGCCTGCACCCCCCCCCCCCCCCCCCCCCCCCCCCCATACTTAATTGTTCAGCATTACATTGTCTGAAATCAGTTTGTGAGTGAAAAACCTGAATTTCTGCTCTCTCAGTTCGTGAGTAAACATTTTTCATTCTTCACGACTGTGGGAGACACGTTAAATTCCAGACAAAGAGATAGCTAAAATCGACTTCACAGTCAGTTTAAAAACAGCTCCGAATACAATAGGTCTCAGTCGACCACTAGCGAGCAGCATGTGTTGCCTCCCTTGAGATTAGATTGTTCACACTTCAATTAGGCGTAAATATCGGTTCCAAGTTCGTCGCAACTGGGCGAACTAGATCTTAGGTCATGGACTTCCGTTTTAAGAGAGAAACTGTAGTTCGTCGTCAGCTGGCGAATGAGATTCACGAACTCATGGTTTCTTTCAGTAAAGAACGGCCTTGTATGTAGTGAACCACAAAGCACTTTACACGAGACTGACACAACACCTTGTTCTGCGAGTGCGCTACGGGCAAGCGTTCTAGCAGAGGGAAATGACAGTGGATGGTGGGCTGTGTGGGCAGGTAGGGTAAGGTAAAGTTGCTTACAGCCCAGCCGACCGCAAAGGGCCATATCAGGCCTGTCACCGCGTTGACTGTTTTGGCAGGAGGCCACGGCGCACATGAACCTGGGGGCCATGCTGCACATGAACAACAAGCTGGCGGAGGCCGAGAGCAGCTACCTGACGGCCCTGCAGCTGAAGCCCGACGACGCCATCACCAGGGACAACCTGCTGAAGCTGAGGAACCTCATGGCCTCCTCCTCCTCCTCCGGCGGCAGCAGAACTGATGGCGACACCAAAAGATGAGGACGAGCTTCGTTGAGGGAAAGGGGGGGGGGGGGGGGGTGTTGGGGGGAGGGTGGAGAGCGTGGGGGATGGGGATCGGGGGGAGTACGAGAGTTTGTGCGTGGAAAGGGGAGAAATGGCCAAATTATGTCTCCACTCTCAGAGGGATTCTTCACGAGGACTTGTGCGTGTGTGTATGAGTTTGTTTATGTATTGGGTGCGTGGTTGTTTGTGTATGTATGAAGGTGGGGACAATAAAAAGTGAAGATTCACTTTGAAGGGAGGATGGATGGGGTGGGGGAGGTACCTTTAGCGAATCTTTACTTTTTAGATATCCATGGGACCTTCTGTGTGTGTGTGTGTGTGTGTGTGTGTGTGTGTGTGTGTGTGTGTGTGTGTTTTCGTGCGCGCGCACCCGAAATCGCGCGCATTCGTGAAGGGGAATAAGATTTGTCAGAGGGTGCAATTTAGAAGGGAAAGGAGAGAAAATGAGATTTATTGTTTGTGCTGTGATTTGTTTTACCATGGGGCAAAAATCTTTGTTCTACAAATCGAATTGGAAACATGAGAAAAACGTTTACAAAGTCTCCGAACCTATCTATCATGCTGATTCTGTCTGTGCTGTCCCGTAGAGACGATGTTTTGTGTACACACCCAATATAGAAATGCCGATGCCCTGTGGGAGGCATGTTTTGTCCCTGACAGCAGACTTCTAAGGACATTCAGATGTGTTGACAAAGATGTACATTTTTTTTTTTTTTTTTTTCCTCCAAAATCCTGTAAAAGCTGTCCTCGAGTTAGTCCCAGAAAATGGTGGGTGGTCTTTGACGGAAAATATTCAGACTGCCTATCGAATGTTGTACTGTTTTGAATATTTCACTATTTATTTAATGTCTCGTATACTTCCACCACGTTTTTCACGATTATTTGCTTTTTTTACGTATACTCTGCAAGGAATTTTGGTTAATATGTAGGTTAAGTCTATGTTCTTAGTCTTTCCAAATCATATCACGTGAGTGAAATGTACGTTCATGTATTTTATCAAAATATGAACAATTTCATTTCTATTTATTTACTTTATGTAATAATCAGTTTCATCATTTGTGTATTACATACATGTTGAGGCTCTTGGAAAGTAGCCCCAATCAATGCTTCAGACCATTACCAGATTTATCAAACATTTTCCTTATTTGGTGACCTTTTTTTTTAGATTGTCGTTGAAGCATTGTTTTATTTTGTTTCATATTTAAGACGTTAATACAGATGCCAACTTTGCGCTTGTTGATAAAACAGTTAGCGAGTCACCGATTGACCTAGGAACAGAAAGAGACATAGTAATACCGTTTTTAATCCAAAAAAAAGTTTTTTAATGTTGAGTGAAGCCATAGGAACGAGTTACTCAGTAAAGATACTGAATTCAGTTCGTAGGAAACAATCCCAATCAGTTTGTCAGTTCACAGGAATCTTGTCATTTGAGCATCGCTCTATCCGCGTACGTCATTCAGCATTTCCATTTGCTCTTGAGTTGATGCGGTCTTGAAGAAAACGATTTGAATCGGTGAGTTTTCGTTGAAAAAGGGGGCCAAACTAAACCCCAGCATTCTGCAAGCGGTATTACTGAATACTCCACGAGTAGTTAAGAGTTTTCGGTACAGCCAAATCCCTGCCAAAACTGGTGGCTCCTACCCATGCGAAGCTCACTGCACCCTATCTTTATGGCAAAGAATTTCGAGGCCCGGCACTGTCTTTTTTTTGTCTTCTCCCTCCTGGTTTAAGAGAGTGAATCGCATTTTAGTCAATGTTTGTGTGCGTGACCACGTCATGTGTTATACTGTTGCTTAAATGTTGACAGACAGAAAGTTATGCAGTGTTTACGTTAGTTACTGTTCTGCCGCCAAGACTGATACAAACGATCTGGGCCTTTGCCTTTTTCTTAGTGATGGATGTTACTTGCTGAATCGCTGTCTCTGCCCTACCAGAAGAGACTGAAACATAGTTATATTGTAAGCTCTTCCTTTCTTTTGATGGAAAATGCTTTTTTTTTTTTTTTAGATGAAGCTGAAACATGATCAGATGCCAATATTTCACTCAACTGTTGTTATACATGTATACACTAAGCAAGGTGCCGCATAATGCCAAAAGCTGGGCTGGATACATGAGGTGTGTGGACGTTTGATCTCGCGCGTGTGTGTGTGTGTGTGTGTGTGTGTGTGTGTGTGTGTGTGTGTGTGTGTGTGTGTGTGTACGCACATCCTTTAAACATACCGATCGCCAATCGGGATTCTCCTTGAATTGTGGATAGCTTTCCAACCAAAATACGTTGATCTGTTATGGTAAAATGGAAATATTGTACGGTCGATTTACATATCAGAGGTAGATGAGCTCTACTTGCTGGAAAACATGCGAATGAATATCGATTTTAAAAAACCATACCCAATTAGACACGCATATTTTTTTTCAGCCGTTGATGAAAATAACATAACATGTACTCCATACCAGAAGGTAAAACACGATTCATCAAAATGTTAACGTTTTTAAGTCTGCGGGGTTTCCATTTAAAAAGAGACTGCAAATAATTTTGCGACAATGGACACTGTTTTTGTTTCAAAAGTATACAGGATTGTATTCGTTGTCTCTATTCCGCGTTGCATGTTAATGGGTGAAAAGCCACACTGTTTATAAATTTATTCAGTGTTTGCGTTTGTGGCACAGCTTTCATGTTGTGAAATAGTGTTTGTGCGCGCGCGCGCGCGCGCGTTTTTATGTGTGTGTGTGTGTGTGTGTGTGTGTGTGTGTGTGTGTGTGTGTGTGTGCCTGTCTGTCTGTCTGTCTGTCTATCTCTCTGTCAGTAATAACAATAACGAAACTGTTGTTGATGCCTGATGTTGATCTGTTTATGAACCAGACATCTGATCATGGTTGTGATCTCGACTCGTGTTTTGCTGAGCTAGACACATATCAGGGACTGTCCGAGGTGGGTGGAGCCTTGTGCTCATCATCGTTGGGGATTGATGTTGTGGGTTTATACGCCATCATCTTTTGGTCTTTCTGTAGAGCTTTTGCAGCGGCGCTGCTCGCGATCACCTTAAAGAAACAGCTCGTGTGTGCTTTGCCTAGCTGAGGACTCGTTTGGAAATGGTAGCTGATGATTTGTACGAATGCATGGGCGTCTGGACACCGTGATTAAAAGCAGTGAATTCTCGTTACATCATGTCGTAGTGGAATGCCAAACGTGCAGCAAGGAAGTTTTCTGGAGTCGACCAGACGCTGAAGAGCTGAACTGAAAGTAGTGCGAGTGCGGAAGGTAGCGGAAGAGAGAGAATAGAAGTTGGGTTCAAGGTCGCCAAACACATGGAGCAAACGAACGACAACGTATTTCAAAACGAAACGATCGTCCGTCGTTCATTCCATTTGTTTTGGCGGTCTTGTAGCACAAGTTCTATTTTCAGATCTGAGAGATTCTCACATCCGCCAAGGTGATGTTATCACTAGCGTTTGATGGTTTGTTGTTTATCTGCCTGTTGGCAAGAGTTTGTTAAAAACGCAAGATCGATTTCCGTGAAACTTGACGGCAAAATGGAATGTCGCCCAAGGACGGGACCATTTGATTTTGGTGCTGATCCACTACGAAGGGCGGATCCAGGATCCGTTCCACCTTGCCAGAGGTCTGTGCTCTCCCCAGTCTTCTTTATGTTCTTTTTTTTCAGGAATGAACAAAAAAGAGGTGATTCTTTGGACAGGTTGCATGCGGGGCATTCTTCTCGCGCCCATTCTTTATGGGAAAGCTAAAGAAAAAGTGATTAAGTACATAATTGTGTGATAATTCGGTGTTCAGACATGTTCCCAGAGTATTGTACTCCATATGACGCCATAATGACAACACCAGGGACAAAATATTTCACTACTGTCTCTGAGTGAAGGCCTGTTCTGATTTCTACCACCTGAATTGAATTTATTTAAGTTGTTTTAAGAAAGTGGATAATTTCGTTTGATTTGGTTAAGAAAAACTTCTTTGGGGGTCGGTCTTGTATCATCAGAGGCCGATATACTTTTTTTTTTATTTGACATCTCAATGTTTTACGTAACCTTGTCTGTAAGTCTGCTTCCAGTCTCAGGTGGTCTTTGCCGTCGATAGAGCTAATAAAAAAAAAAAATTGACAGCATGCTGCTGTGGACCTCGCGGAGTAAATAGTGTCATACGTACCAAAGCAATCGGCATCCCCTCCTCCCCCCCCCCCCCCCCTCCCCCCCCCTCCCCACACACCTTTCCCACATCACGGCAATCCGGAGTATCACCCTTCTGGACCCACCAACATGGATGACCCGCTTGATCAGACTATGGAGTAGACAAGATCGCATTTGTCGCCGAAGAGCAAGTAGTAGCGTAAGAACAGGGAGGAGAGCGAGGGGGCAATCCCCCCTCCACCACTACCCCTTCTTTTTGACTTCGATTGGGGGACGGGAAGGGAGAGCACGTCTTTCTGCTCCCTTTGAATTTACCACTTCAGGGGGGGCGGGGGGGGGGGGGGGGGGGGGGGGGGGGGAACGCCAGAAAAAAGAAAGGAGGTGGAGGGGGAAAACAGTAAATCGTACTGCCACTGAATTTACCAAACATAAAAAAAAACGCCTACAAAAGAGAGAGGAGGGGGGGGGGGGGGGGGATGTGAAAGCAAAATCGTGCTGCATTCGTCGTTTACCGGCGCTTTTGAACTAGCATTGTGCAGTGAAAAATCAATCACAGTAGACAAGCCAGTCTGAGTTCAATCTTGGATTTTGATGTTTTGTTACTAAGGTAGCAGTAGTTTCAGCTGGATTGAAGTAACTTGGCTTTGTTTTTGCATAAAATCTTTGATTTCGCCACTCCTCCTCCCCACCTCCTCTACCCTGCCCTACCCCTCTCCAACCTCTCCCCACCCTCACCCCTGAATTTTCCATCTCTCCTACGCCACTAAAACTTGAGGTATCTATAGAAATTATGGCATGGTGGTGACAGCACACTTTTCGTTGTGTTGGTTGTTTTTTTTCTTAAAACGTGTGTAAACTAAATGATGCTCTGTGCGTGTGTGTGTGTGTGTGTGTGTGCGCGCGCGCGCGCGCGATTGCGCGAGCGCACGCGCGGTATGTGCTGACTGATATGATGTTTCATCTGGGCAAACCTTGAGTCACCTAAACGTGACATACAGAAGTTAAGGGGTTATACCCATTTAACATATTGGAAACAAACGATGCCTATCCAAAACAGTGTTGTTCATGCTGGAGTTTTTTTCTCTTTTTTTTTCTTTTTTTTTTTTTTTTTTTTTTTTTTTTTGTCTCGTCACACGAGGTTTTTTTTTTTCTTCCTCGTTTCTGCCGATCTAGGAAACTATCTCTGATAACGTTTGTATCGATATTCGAGATCATTTGTCTATGCCACGCACCCAAGTAATGCAATTTGTACATGCGAAAGTGTGTAGGGATGTTCAATTTGACAGCACTGTCCGTAGTATATAATGCTTTGAGGTTTTTTCAGTCGCATGTTACTCTCGAGGGCGAACTATTTTACTGGCTGTAATGAATGTGTTTCATTCGATTGTGAACAGCTGCGCGCCAGCTGTGTGCTGCGGCGCTCGTTTCTATTTAGAACTGGCGGGAGCATCCTTCACAGTATGGAGTCGTTTGCGCTTAATTAAGCTGTTAATCATCACAGCTTGTCGGTATTGATTTCTTTCCTAATGGTGTGTGTTTATAACAGCTTTCTTAGGCTAAAAAAAAAAAAAAAAGAAAGGGACTTGAGAGAAAGAACCGACCCACGCGAAGAGGGGAATTAGGCCAACTGCTCAAATGTCTTGTCCAATACATGTGTTGTTGAATTGCAATTTTCTTTGAATTTTTCTTCATTGATTTGTCCAAGAGATACCACGACTGCTTTAATCTGAATACAAAATACCAATGGCATCTTTTACCGCCTCCTCTCCTCTTATTGCCTGAAAACTTATGGTTCCATCACATTTACGTAGGAGAAAGTCTGTTTTTTCTTTGTTTTTGTTCTTGTTTGTCAGATAAGGAAAAACATGATCAAGTGAAACGATTATTTTTTTGTTGTTGATACACGAGAGAGTCTAACAATCCTTTTGATTTTGTTCTGTGTTTGCAAAGATATGATCAAGTGAAACTTCTTTGTTGTTAATATCAGAGAAAACATAGCTATTCGTTTGTGTTGTTAAAATCTAGCTATTCTTTTGTTTTTTATTCTTTGTTTGCCGAAACATGATCAGGGAATTATTTTTTGATACAGGAGAAAATCTAGGTATTTCTTTTTTTGTCGCTGTTCTTTTATTGCGAAAAAAATGATCAAGTGAAACTATTTTATACATGAGAAAATCTATTTCTTTTTTCCTCCAAAACATGATCAAGTGAAACAATTTGTTTGTTGATATATGGGGAAATCTGGC
Organism: Conus betulinus; assembly: GCA_016801955.1. Lineage (NCBI taxonomy): Eukaryota > Metazoa > Mollusca > Gastropoda > Neogastropoda > Conidae > Conus > Conus betulinus. The sequence goes on from JADBJO010000303.1 coordinate 421,568, forward strand.
TGGTTTTGTTTGTTCGTTTGTTTTTCTGGGTCTTTGCAGGAAAGAACCCGTGATCAAGTGAAACATTTTTCTTTGTTGATACACGAGAAAATCTAGCTATTTCTATGATTTTGTTCTTTGTTTGTGAATAACATGATCAAGTGAAACATTTTTCTTTTTGTTGATACACGAGAAAATCTAGCTATTTCTATTATTTTGTTCTTTGTTTGTGAATAACATGATCAAGTGAAACAATTTTCTTTTATTTTTGATGTATGAAAAAAATCTGGCATTTATTCCGTTTTGTTTGTTTTGCAAAAACATGATCAAGTGAAACAATTTTTTTTGTTGTTGTTATCATTGTGATGCCGATGTGGTTTCATCGTTTCTTTTCGCTTTTTTCCTTTTTGGAAGAGGATTTGTGTGTGTGTGTGTGTGTGTGTGTGTGTGTGTGTGTGTGTGTGTGTGTTTAGTATTTAAGCTATTGTGCGAGTATACACCGTCTTTTGGAAACTGTGTACAAATGTAATTCTCTTTTCTTTCATACTTTTTTCAGCTTTATTCCATATCTTCCTTTCCGATTTCTTGTCCAATGGACTATGTTTTGGGGGGAAAAGGAAAAGTAATTTTGTGTCAAGAAAATGATGGAAGTTTCTCCTGTCAATTTGATGAACCCTTGTACACAGAGGTGGCGCCTTTTGTGGGATCTGTTTTTCCCAGAGAATTTCACTGTGGTGTTTTTGTTGTGGATGAAGTATTATCATGCTTGGGAAGGGGGCTCAGTTATGTGGGAATTTGTACTCTGTGTGTGTGTGTGTGTGTGTGTGTGTGTGTGTGTGTGTTCGTTAGTCAATTGTGTTGTGCATCTGCTCGAACGGATATAGACCAAATGATTTCCATTGAAACAGTTGTGAGAAACATTAATGGGAGGAAAGGGGCGGAGAGGGGTGGAGATTGGCTCAAAAAGAATTTTTTGTTTTCTGGTGCTTGGGTACTTCAAAGACGCGTACTTACAATTTCATTTTCTGTTTGAAATGTGGTCTTTTGGAACTGCTCAGATGGATTCCAAAACCGTGACCGATGGAACTTGGTGAACAGTTATGTTCTTTCGCCAACCCAATTCGTCTCTCCCTCTGACTTCTTCTCATTCATTTTCTCTCTCACTCTCTTCATCTTCTCATTCTTTTTTTTCTCTCTGGGTCTGCCAGTCCAACTGTCCGTCCCTCTTTTCTCTCTTAACAAACCATTTGAGTCTTTGATCTCTCTCTCTCTCTCTCTCTCTTCTCTCTCTCTGTGCGCTATGTGCGTGTGTGATACTCCCCCCCCCCCACCACCAAAACACACGTTTCTGACGTAAGTTCATAATCGGTTGATATTTTAGTCAGATGACCACCCAATATTTTAGAACGCAATATCCGTCTGTTCACCGTGTCATTGTCACCGTTGAGCCTTTTATGAATGACGACTCTGAACAATACGTTGCACACCAAAACCTCTGTTTTTCTTTGTCTCTCTCTCTCTCTCTCTCTCTGGACAAGAGCTTACATTTAAACTCTCTCTCTCTCTCTCTCTCTCGCTCCAGCTTTGGACCAAAGCTTACATTTTAATTCTCTAAGCTGTCCCGCTGTTTGCGCTTTGAGGATTTGATGGGGGGGAAGGGATGGGGGGGGGGGGGGGGGGAGACGAATGAACGCTTTTACTGACCATGTGTTCCCATGCATATCCGAGTACGATGCGAGTCTCCCTTCACATTAGTGTCTTTGACCGTTGTACATAATGATTATACAGATCTCTATGCGAATGTGATCGATGAACTCTGTTGTGGGAAAGTGTTTGTGTGTAGAAGTAGTAGTAGCTGTTGTGCTCTGAAGTGCCTTGAAGAGAATCGTTGGTCCCGTGGGCATTTCTGGTGTCTTTGTTCTGTTGGATAGACAGATGCCCAGCGGATGTCCGTCTGTGTGTCGCACGTCCATGTAGTTCCTGTGTCTCTGTGCGTGGTGTTCAGATTTTCGTACGTTTCTGTGAGAGCTTGTCTGTCTCTGTGTTCTGTAGGTGAGTATGTACAGGCGGGGAGCTGAACGGAAAAGAAAGGCAGGGGGGGGGGGGGGGGGGGGGGGGCAGGCAGTAAGCAGGTTAGATGGGGGTCAACGCCAGTGGGTTTTTTTTTTTGTTTTGTTTTTGCTTTTTTTTTTTTTTTGGGGGGGGGGGGGGGGGGGGGGGGGGGGTTTGTTGTTGTTGTTTTGGGCAAACAGGCTTTCTATCGACTTGAAGATTGTGGTCGCAGTTGTGATTCTTTGTGCATCCTGATTCTACAACAATGGTGTTAGCCGTCGATGTGCAGGGGCGGAGATGGGCTTTGGGGGGTGCATTTTTTTTTTTGGCTTTACTTGGTTCGCATTTAGACAGTGTAGAGGGTTAGTTTTATGGGGAAAATGCTTGAGTACCAAGTTCAGTTTCAGTTTTCTGCCGCAAATTTATGTTCACGGATACGCTTACATCGTCCCGCTTAACTTCCTTACTGCCCTTTCCTGCACCCCCATCCCCCACCCCACCCATCACCCCGCACCTGATTTCTTCCTGGCTACACGCCTGACTGTATTCACTTCCTGGTTTGGTGGGATTTACCAACTAACGATGGGTAAAAAGTCACAGTAGCTGTTAGAGAAGGTGTTGAATGGTGTCACAGACGCGCTGTAGTGGGCGCATGGTCGCGTGTGTGGGCCTCAAGAGAAAAACATTCCACAATGCAATCTTTCCACTGTGTACATTTCTATGTCTGTGTGTGCACACGTTCACCGTACGTCTGTGCCTGGTTCTGTATCCATCTGTAGTGCGTGTCTATGTATTAGTGTGCGTGTGTGTTTGTGTCAGTCCCGTGGCTTAACACCGAAGTTGATCTCTGCAAGAGAAGATTGCTTATTGGAAACAAAATAGGATGTGTGATATTCACATTTACGTTCATTGTCTTGCTGACATCTCTCTCTCTCTCTCTCTCTCTCTCTCTCTCTCTCTCTCTCTCTCTCTCTCTCTCTCTCTCTCTCGGTTTTAAGAGAGCTCCATGTTCGGACATGTCATTTTTTTTTTCTGTCCTGTCTTTCCCTCCTCTTACCACTCGTTGTGATAGTGATCTGTTTCGGAGAGTGATTTCTGTGCATCTCGGCAGTCGACCTGTGACTGTCATGATGAAGGATATGCTGTTGGAACTGTGGGGTGTTTTTGCAATTATCCTATCCCCCGCCCACTGGACACTTGGGCCATTCTAATTTTGTTCTGTTCACTTCTCTTGTCCTTTGTCTTCTCAGCCACGTCTTCCAGCCTTGTTATTTGCATCTTCCAAAACATGCTTTTTAGTGTTCTTGAGTGTTTGATTGTTGTTCAGCATTTTTTTTTTTTGTGTTTTGTTTATTGTTGTTTATTCCACCTAGGATTCTGGCTTTTCTTCTGGGGGTTTTTTTTTTTTTTTTTTTGAGTCGCCGAGTCTTTAATCCGTCGCTGCCCTTACCCGATTGATGGTGAAGATTGTAACGGCATCGGAAAATTCTCCTGGGCTCGTTTTTACCTTCTTGGAAGCAGCTGGAGTTACACGTCAGTGGTTGTGGTATTGCGTTTACGTGGAAATAGAGGAAAGGGCAGGGATTCAAATTGAACCAATCGCTGACCTATGGCAATGCCACACGGACATCACCAAATAATATTTTTGGGGTCGAAATATGCTTCAACCACAGCGTTTCCTGTAATTCATGTCTGACTTACTGCAGCGAGAAATAGATGTCGAAACTATTTCGCCCGTAAACTCATTTCACCACGTGCTCTATAGTTTGGTGACTTGCAGTCCTGGCATTTCACATTATTGCCTGGCTTGACAAACAAAATAGCGGGCGAGAAGTGACAGGCCTGTTTCAAATTGTCAACGTGATAAAAGCTTTGTTTTGGATAGATTATTTTCCATTTGGACGGAAACTGTGAGGCACAATATTGAAAAACAGAGAGAAAAAGGCGCACACATACAGACAAAAGCCAAGGGGGACGATTCCACTGATCAATGGAAACGTCGCCGGTGCTGCAGATCGGGTCACGCGCGTGGCATATTGCCGTAAACACTTCACCGTGTAACTTTTGTAATTAAAAAAGGCTTCAAAATGGCCACAACAGGAAATAGTGTCAGCATCTTTAAACGGAACTGGCATTTTATCAGAAACAGTGCTGTGTGACATTAGCCTTAGAACCTGATAACTTAGCAGAAGCAGACAGCGAGTGCGCCCATAGCGCCCCTATCCGCTCTGGTGAGACGCTAAGTCAGCTGTTCGTTCAACTTGAGTTCCGACCCTGGACTTGTCAACCACGCCTTTCCCAGAACCAGCTGCAGGCTGCACACATGGCCGTCTCCAACAGACTGTGAAGACCTACAGGCGGGAGAACGTCAACACCCACGGGTAGGAGAACGTGAACACCCACGGGTGGGAGGACGTCCCAGAGCTGAGGAGGTCAGCCTGGTCCAGGACAGCAACTGGACTTCTGGACATGACGTAATAGGCCGTTGACGAAGAAGAGAGGACTGATTTGGGAGAACTGGTTTGAATAGTTTTCGAATGCGAGAAGTGAATTTTTTTTTTTCGGCTTTGAACAGGACGATTTTGGTAGATCGTTTTGGTTTCATAGAGAGTTTTTTTTTTTTAATCCACTTCACTTTGATTTCACAAGATTTTGTTTAAATCCAACGATACTTGGTTCATTTTTTTAAACTCTGCTGATACAACTCGGTTCATTGTTTGCCTTAAACCCAATAATTTTACAGATTGGTTTAGAGCTCGCCGAATATGTTTACAGTTCACCGAATTTTTTCAAGATTCTTTTAAAAGAGAATGGATGTTGGAAAATGTTGATATCAACTAAAAAGAAAATAGAGATATATATGAATGAATCGAATTTGCAGTTTTTTCCAGTGCCACCATCAAAAGTAAGAGAAAACTTGTACCTGCTGAATCGCCAACTACTTCGGTTTCCCATAGCTTTCGGGCGTCGAGCTCACCACTCTTAGGGCATTCCTAGTCTTTTGGTGAAATGGATAAGATTTCACCTCTTACACTATCAATGACAAAGTATTGTCCAAGGTGCCAAGACAAACTCTCACCATATGCTCCCCCCCCCCCCCCCCCCCCCCCCCCCCGCTTCTCGCGTTCACTCACTCTCATTTTTGCCTCCCACTGAAACGTTGACGGCGCGTTCACATGTGCACCTGACAAACTAAAACAATTCAATTCACGACCAAACTGTGGAGGCGAGACCAGCACGATTCTTTGCGGTGGAGATGGAGAAAAGAACAGCTAACATGTGTAGATGCCGAAATACGTATCTCGGGTGAGTCGGGTAGTCCGACGGTGCACATGCAGAGTGGAGGTGGGTGTGGGTTTTTTTTTTGTTTTTTTTTTTTTTTTTTTTTTTCCAAATTCTCGTCGCCGTTTGAGGCGTCTTAGCTCAATTCGTTGGAATTCTTTCTCAATGTAGACACATGCCAGCACTGTACGAACTAAAAAGCTGGACTATGACGTGTTGAAGCGCAGACGTGTCCTGTTTCACAACTGTCAGATTTTCAGTCTACCGCTATGTACGTTACGGCTTGTATCCAGTCAGGAAGAAAAACTCAAACCACACACGTTATTGTATATGAAAGACCTACGCATATGCTATTTTTCTCTATGATACCGTGGCATATCAAGCAGTGTTGTTAAGTCATTTAGTACGTTGAGCTCCCTGAAGGCAAGGCGCGAAAGATGATGAAAGACCTGACAAAACTGATAAAACAGAAAGATCACCAGAGTAGGTGACCGCCCATTGACTTTGATAGATTCCTAGGTTGTAATGGGTCCAAACGGCAGAGGATATAGGGAAACGAGACCAGAAAAAAAAAACGTTAAGATCCTAATCACATAGCCGTCAACCCGGAAGAAATAACCGGAAACCCTTTGCAGTTTGGCGAACATGCAAGAGGTGGAGTCTTGTCAAAGAGGCCTCCCTGTGTGCGGACTGGTCCACAGGAGTACCAATCTTTTGACCTGAAGTCATGTCGCCCACCCATTGATCTTGTCACCATCACCCCTACCTGCCGGATGTCTTATCTGCATCCTGTTCATCTTCAGAACGGGAATCAATTCGCCTACTGCAATTTCTCGACGTAACAAATCGATGCTCAGTGAAAAAAAGCTGGGTCTGAAACGTGTTCATAAACGCGCACTTTTCATCACCTCCATTTCTTGTTTCTTTTTTTATTTTAGCGAAGTGATCACAGTGCTGGTGCTCTTCTGTCCAGTGGTCAGTTTGAAGGTTAGCAGAGGATATAGGGAAAACGAGACCAGAAAAAAAAACGTTAAGATCCTAATCACATAGCCGTCAACCCGGAAGAAATAACCGGAAACCCTTTGCAGTTTGGCGAACATGCAAGAGGTGGAGTCTTGTCAAAGAGGCCTCCCTGTGAGCGGACTGGTCCACAGGAGTACCAATCTTTTTGACCTGAAGTCATGTCGCCCACCACCCATGATCTTGTCACCATCACCCCTACCTGCCGGATGTCTTATCTGCTCCTGGTTCATCTTCAGAACGGGAATCAATTCGCCTACTGCAATTTCTCGACGTAACAAATCGATGCTCAGTGAAAAAAAGCTGGGTCTGAAACGTGTTCATAAACGTGCGCGCACTTTTCATCACCTCCATTTCTTGTTTCTTTTTTATTTTAGCGAAGTGATCACATGCTGGTGCTCTTCTGTCCAGTGGTCAGTTTGAAGGTTATGTCCATCTGTTTGTTAGTGCGTTCGTATCGCCAAAGCTTTAATGCTTGTGGGAAAATAATTGATTATCATTCATGAATTACATGACGGGGCAGAGCTTTCAACGGATTTGAACCTTAAAAATGGAGTTCCTCAAGTCCGAAAGCGGCGACGATCCTTTGTTTCCATACAAGTTCAACATTTTTTTCTACTTGAGTTAATACATGTTCAACTTACTTGTTTGAACACTCACTCCGTCTACAACGCCCCCCCCCCCCCTCTCCCCCCACCGCCTCAACACACACACACACACACACACACACACACACACACACGAAAAGAGAAAAAAAAAAAGTTTGGGCAAAACGAAACAAATCAACTTGTAGTAAAATGCTTTGGCAAAACGAAAGTAAACAAAACGAAGGACCTGTCCCAAACACACCACACCACATGGGCTTAGTCCAGAGGGCATACTGCGCAGGGGTTAGGCTGAACGTTTAACGAGTGAACTGGTTGGTCTCATGCAAGAGAGAAAACCACGATACAGAAAAGTTGTATACGGCGGTCTGTCCGACATTTACAAAAATGGACTTGTCCAACCTCTCGCGATGCACAAGCAGCTGGAGCTCTTGAAGTTTCAAGGAGAAAGACCCAACACACGGGAGTGCGACAATGACACAGGGGCTGTCGGCCAGTCGGAAACGGTTTCACAGTCTCCGAGCCACACCCGATCGGAATGATTCGGGATTTGCTGTCAATGTCTTAAAGTGGTTTTATTTGTGGTTGCACAAGTTTAAACCAAGGACAGCAGTGTCTGATGAGATTCTGCAGTCTACTCCATAAAATCATGTGATTTGGCAACATGGAAAATTTGGACGGTTAATTTCCGCACGGAGGATGGGAGGGTGGAGATCTGAAATCATCCTTCATGTCTTTCCGTTTTTGGTTTCTCCTTATTCATTTTTTTTTTTACAATATAAACCTATTTCATTTTGCATTTGACTTGGCGATTGGCCAAGTACTTTATAAACTTTCTGGCGATTGGTTGGCATTTCGTGAGCTTTAACTTTTGGTTAATAGAATCTGCTAGCGTGACACCAAGTAGCTTCCTAGCTCATCCTACCAAAAAGAACACTTTCGTAAAAACGAGTAAGTCGTTTTATCGGTATGCTGATAATTTGAGACTGAAAACTTAACATAAAAATGAATGAATGAAAAAAAATGAAAGGAGGAAAGGTGATTGGATCAGTGTTACGTTAGCAGTGGCCGTACTCTTCACGAAAGCGTAATGTTTATTTCCCGCTCTCTCTGCCCGATTCCCTCCCTTGACCCCTACCCCTGCACGCCCGCAATCCCGTCGTCATCCTGCGAGTGAACGGGAATTGATGCCCGAACAAGCATTTGACACACACAGCAAAAATTAAAAATAGAAAAACTAAACGTCAAATCCGATTAAGTTGGGTGCAAGTTTTCTCTTACATAAATATGGATGGATAAAGGAAATCGCTGTTAACTAAGGGTTGAACACTTTGTGGGGTGAAGCTTGCGGCGTTCTATGTGGACTTATGGATTGTACTGTTGTTATGTATTGTTCATTGCTGTAATAAAGTGACTATTGCATTGGAAAGTCAATGTGTATAACTAAATTTTTATGTTGACGAATGAAGGAGAGGGAGAGGAGAGAGATAGTGTGTGTGTGGGTGGTGTGTGTGTGTGAGAGAGAGTGTGTGAGAGAGAGAGAGAGCGCGCGTGTGCATGAGAGAGAGAGAGCTTGCGGCGGCGCGCGTGCATGTCTGTGTACGCTTGCGGGACCATGTAGACATGTATGTTTTGCGCGTGGAAAACAAGATACTTTTAGTGAAAGTGACATGACACATAAAATGACGCCGGGATCGGCAAACTGTATGAAACAAACAAGGATAACTTCTGTGCCCTCACAACTCGAAACGAATGCTGCTTATCACACCAGTTCGCTCAACATAAATGAAGACACGAGGCACTCGGAAGATGCCAGAGAAAATCCTAAAAAAAAAAAAAAAAATAATAAAAAAAAAAAAAAAAAAAAAAATGAAAAGATTTCACACCTGCACATAGACCCTACATCTGACATATACATATAGGAAGAACAACTGAAAAAAAAGCATAAACAATATACAGTATTTCTGCAAGAGCTGAAGAAAATGAGGAAACACGAACCAAACAAAATCAAGTCTGGAATAGTCGGTTTTCAAACTGAACAATAACATAACACGCACAGAACAGAAACAGGTAACCTCGTGTTTGACTTTTGGAAAGAACATCTTAGACGGGGAGCAGCAAATAGTAAAAGGCGTCTTTCTTGTTGGTTGTTCACCGTTGATCGCTTTCATTCTTTCATTTTAGTGTTCTGCGGGTAAAACCGAGGAAAGGTTCGGATCCCACCGAAGGGAAACGCGCGATATGTACAATTTACAATGACACTAAAAAACAAAAAAGGAAAGAAACGCGAACAGTTTCACCGTGTAGTTCAGCTTGTTCAGCTCAGCTTGTTCTTGGCAACAATGTTGAAATCAGTTAGCGCACAGCTCAGAAGTAAGTATGTGACGGTAATGCTTTACACACACACACACACACACACACACACACACATACGCGCGCGCGCGCGCGGGCTTGCGCTTTGACACACACACACACATACACACACACACACACACACACACACACACACACACCGAGTATAGAACAATGATGCTTCACATGCACACACGCGCGCATTCCTTTTCATATTTAGTTGACATGTTTATTGTCACAAGGCACGAATGTTGTTATATACAGGGCTGTAGAAAGAAACACTGCGTGGGACACCTTTTTCGTGTTAGTATTGCTTGTATCTGTTCTAACGATTCGCCTCCTCAGCTCATGAAAACATGAACTACGGCATAAGAAAAACGGAGAAGTTTGTGCGAGTAAAACAACACTGGGAAAGAACAAAGGGAAAAAAAGTGAACGCGGGCAGCAAGATGAGGCCTTGAAGAAGAAAAACCCCCCCCCCCCCCCCCCCCCCCCCCCCCCACCCCCGCCCCATCCATTTTTGTTCCCTTCCAACAAAACAAATAAGAAACATGATGCTGCATGCATTCGAATCTCACATACAGTAAAATTTACCAACTAACCCAAGGAAACTGCCGGTGGGAGTCGGGTAAGGAGAGGGTAAGCGAGAGGGGCGGGGGGGGGGGGGGGGGCGACGAATGTCGCACCAAAATAAAATTTCCGCAGCATTAATGAGCACTCCAAACTGATAATCCCTAAGTCTATGAAGCTACTCCCCCATCACATAAGGCCTACACACAAAAAGATACCTATCGTTTGGGGTACGTCTTCGACCTTGCCATTGGTAAAAGATGAACCCGATACCTTGTTATATGAATTTTAAAGAGAAAAATAAAAACAGGGAAAAATCTTGATAAGATAATTCCGGTAATGCTTTGAAAAGAGAGAGAGAGCGAGAGAGAAAAAAACACAGGGGAAAATCTTGCTAATTCCAGTAATGCTTTCAACAGAGAGAGAGAGAGAGAGAGAGAGAGAGAGAGAGAGAGAGAGAAAAAAAAACACAGGGGAAAATCTTGATAATTCCGGTAATGCTTTCAACATTCAACAGAGAGAGAGAGAGAGAGAGAGATTTAAAAAAGAAAAAGAAAGGAACGAACGGTTCCCTATTTGACTGGGGATGGGGGCGGGGGCTGACAAATAAAGAACGGAATATGACTGATGCATCCAGAGAGAGAGAGAGAGATGCTCTACAGACCTGCATACAAGTGATGCTAAAACTGAATCCGACACTCATTTCTATTTTCAGCGGAGCGAACGGAGTAAGGTCCTGACACGTTGTTTTGGATGCAGTTATAACTGTCACGAAAAGCGATTATCCTACTTCTACGAACACTGCTAAAAGAAACCCTCTCTTCTCTGCTGCAAAAAAAAAAAAAAAAAAAAGCTGACTTTGAGCCCTACAATCAGACAGCATTGTCCCTTTTTTCGTTAACCGCCTAAACTGTGCTATTATTCCACTGTAGACGAATAAGAATGAAACGGAATCATGAAAGGAAGCAGACAGACCTTCGACCAAAAGCGTGAGAAAAGGCAGACGTTTGTGCCGACTGTCGTGTTGACACACATGGCAGGGCAGATTCAAGCCTCATACGTTCATCTTTCGTAGGTCGGTTTCAAAACAGTCGGCAAAACCCGGTGGACGAAATAAAAAAAAAAAAAAAAAAAAACATTTATTTCTTACATGGCAAGAAAAAGCGTTTGTGTCCAAAATATCAGACCAGATTAAAAGGCTTAGATCGTATCTTGTTCAGTCAGTGGCTACTTCGCTGTCGTTGCCTCACATTGAAGTTTCTGATATCCCCTATACTCAATACTTTTGCTTTACAACAAAAACGTTGTTTTCATTTAGCTTTAAAAAAAAAAAAAAATCAACATAACATTTTTTTGTGACTACCTTACAACAACTGAAGTTTGCGACAGACCATTTTTTTTGTGTTTGAATATTTGTAATTACTGGAAAACAGCAGGTCGAACCATTGGGATTAAATAGTCAATTTGAAGAAAGGAAGAAACTCAACGACGATAAAAATAAGCGTGAAGGAAATAATTATTATAGAAGTACGAGTGCACAGCAGTTTGAGGAGCAGAAGATAGTTTACATGCCGGAGTTTTAAACGAGGAAAGACGAAACAGATTAGCTTATATATGAAAGATGATAGCACAAATCATCCTTAATGACCGAATTCTTTGGAAAGAAAATACGCACGAGTGAAATGCCATGGAAGCTCTGCGCCAATCATAGAACGACTTTACAACTTATGATATGCCGGGGAACAAAATAAATGATTAGAGAGAAAAAATGTTTCTGAGTCTGGGCCTCGAACACAACTTTGATATTACAGATTATAAACAGAGGAAACGTAACAGTAAATTAGATTGTTTAAACCACCCGTTTCTCCACCGCCCTCTGTTTCATTTATGTGTCGAGGTTCGTGATCAGCCGAAATCTGTAAGCCTTCTCGCGATTAGTAGAGACCTCTTACTGCGTTTGTCTGTTGACTTCCCTGTCGTGTGTGGGTGGTGGTCATCTTGTGTGTGTGTGTGTGTGTGTGTGTGTGTGTGTGTGTGTGTGTGTGTGTGTGTGTGTGTAAATGTGTAAGTGTGTACGTGCGGAGAGAGAGAGAGAGAGAGAGTTAAAAAAACTGGGACGGACCCCTTTTCTGAGGGTTAAGTGGGAGGGGGGGGGAGGGGGGGGGGGGGGGGTGACGGATGTCTGATGTTCCGTGCCCTTAGCATCATTTTCTGATGCCGCTCATTCCGGCTCCCTCATATACAGCCACACCCTGAATGCGGATGTCGGTCACAGTGTAGACTGTTGACTGTAGAGTCGATGTTTACCAGGGATTACACTGCGAGGCCTCTACGTTTGAAAACAAATGACAAAATGCGGAAGAATAGCTATTCGACTGTGTACACACCTCATGCTAGCTGCTGCAAGTACCACCGGCGAAAGTTGAACAGAGAGAGACAGACAGACAGACAGACAGAAGTTGAAATGTTTTTGCACGGTACTGCTTCGTTGAAGACAAAACGAGTACCCCGGTATGGTCTGTCGGTTTTGCATTACTCATTTTAGAGACGCACAAACTGATCACA
>JADBJO010000303.1:441492-446492 GCA_016801955.1 Conus betulinus
ACTCGGCCAGCTGCGAGCTGACGTCATCTCAGGGCTACAACACACACAAAAGACAGGCTGAGTTTGACTCGCCCGCCCTTGGCGCCCACTCATAGCCTCTTCCATTCCTCCTGCCCGGGATTCTGTAAATCAATAACTGAATCCTGAATAAAAACAAACTAATTAGACGAGAGATGCTCGCTTCTGTGACCTAGTCAGACTCAGCCGACAGTCCCAGGTCCTCGCAACACATGCAATGGAAGGACGTTCGATCGTCGAATAGAAAATCGACCCTCGCATAGAGAGCCAACACTATTTCAGCTAGTAGAAAGAGTACCAAAGTGGCAGTGTTGTGATGCCAGCGGTTTAGCTTTCCTATGGAGCAGCGGGTCACTGCTTTCCTAAATTCCGTAGCTGCTAGCTTTACTCAGTATCGGAAAAACGCGCGCCAGAACAGTACGCCAGCAGGTGAATGGCCTATCGATTAATATCAATCGCGGGAGCGTCTAACCAATCGCATCGCCCAATACATATATCGATATACATATAAACATAGCCAGCACTTTTTTTTTCTTTTATGTTGCCACTACTTACTTGTCCAGTAAATAAAAGGGACATAAATGAAAAAAAACAAATAGTGTTCTCAAAAATAAACGCAAGTTTTGCTTTTGCTTCAATATAATCCATATCTCTGAAAATCGTGGAAATAAGTTGCAGAACAAATGATTCGCAGTTCTTTGACTGGCTTTGAAATCTAGACCTTGACGGTTTATCCACGTATCATTGTGTTTGAAAAAGTTCCTATCTTGCTGCCAAGCTTAAATGAAGGCAGCATACGTGGATATCAACTCTGAACTTCTTGTATTTTCTCCCTCTCTCTCTCTCTCTCTCTCTCTCTCTCTCTCTCTCTCTCTCTGTGTGTGTGTGTGTGTGTGTGTGTGTGTGTGTGTGTGTGTGTGTGTGTGTGTGTGTGTGTGTGTGTGTGTGTGTGTGTGTGTGTGTGTGTGTGTGTGTGTGTGTGTGTGTGTGTGTGTCCCCTACAGTATTAAAAGACTGAAAAAAGTAATAAAGTTTCGTCCTGGATTCAGCCTTTTTCCCCCCGTGAAAAACCCATTGAATCTTCAGTTCAGACAAGATACTGATAGTCTTTTGGAGGGCTAAATACCAAAAAGGACATTTTTTTATCACGTGCCGATGTCATTTTTCTCCCTCTAGCACACCATAAACTGTCACGTCCTTTAACTGGTATTCATTCTGTGCGCAGTTCATATACTGATTCAAAACAACTTGCTCCCATTTTCCCACTCCCCACCCTTCCAAATCAATATGACCTTCGCGCAAAGTCACACGAAAAGTATACACTGAAGAAACATCATTAATGCCCATTTCAGTTTCGGTTGTTCTCCAAGTGTGTTGGCGTGTTTCCGAGTAAGAGTGATGGAATGCATGAACAAATAACGCAAACAATAAACAAAACTAAAAAACGTTGAAAAAAAAAAAGTAAAGGTGTAGTGAGAATCAGTATACACTCATACACACTGAGAAGATTTCACGCATAGACAGAAACACGAGAGAGGAGAGAGAGGAGAGAGAGAGAGAGAGAGAGAGAGAGAGAGAGAGAGAGAGAGAGAGAGAGAGAGAGAGAGAGAGTCATATTATCCCCCTTGAAACAAGTGTTGAAGGCACCGCTCTTTCGGACGACAGGACAAACCGAGGTCACGAGCGCAGAACGCACTCAGCACCATGTAATTGATACCATGACAACCATGAAGTTGCTCCTGGCAAAATCCTGCACGATACGCTAAACAGTCTTTTTTTGATAGGTATGGCCGCGCGAATTTCACACACAAAGATTTGTGATGACAATGAAGTTACAGGCTTAAAATATACAATGCGCTACAAAACAATGCAAAAGAACACAATACAATGCAATATCTTATCCTCAAAAGTCAGTCAGTCAGCTACACGTCAACGCGTTCCGGCTTACCGCGCACAGTAGCAAAAGTGTTGAAGCTGTCTTTAAGTCTTGTTTTAAAAAGGCAACGAAAATGATTTTGAACACCTTTTTTCGAAGTTTTATCGCATAATCGTCTCAGTCTTGCAATGAAAATACCAAGTCAAATCATAAAGGAAGCGTCTAATTAGGTCTCAACTTACCCAGCATCCCACTAAGCAATCCAGTTTCCGCGATGACCGAGTCTAAATTCAGAACATTTTCACATTCATCGGCAGTATTCGTTGCAATTTTTGTGTGATATACGTATAAAAATAAAGAAGTTTTAAGTACATACGTAATTTCTTCTAAATACGACAGAATTAGTTCCAGCGCAATGTCTAATTGTAGTTCTTTCCGTTGTGGAGCTTAGTCGAATAAAGATACAGGATGCTCAGTACTGTCTACAAAGAAAAAAAGAAGATGGGGGAGATAGGCCCTCTGGGAGGGGGGGGTGGGGGATAGATAATCCGAAGGCCATGTATGTAACGTGTTATATCAAAAAAGGAAAAAGACTGAAAAACACAAACCTTTAAAACCAAAGAAAGAAAAGAAAATCTAGGTACAAATTCTCTTGGAGATTTGGACTAACGTCTTCGCCATAACTTTTTCTACTTATGCCTGTTCCCAACTGTCTGTCTGTCTGTCTGTCTGTCTGTCTGTCTCTCTCTCTCTCTCTCTTTTTTTTTTTTCTTTTTTTTTTTTTTTTCTCCCCTCACATCAAAATCTGAACACATTCCAAATCTCTCACAAAGAGATCGGGTGGGGTTAGCGCGAACCACAAGATACAGGTATCTTGTCCACGAAGGCACCATAAGGTACCATACGCTTCAAGCATGTCTCCTCAGTAAGTGGTAATGAACCCACACACCACACGTCTTAAACCTCGTTCCGAAGCGGTAACACACGCGACACTTCCTTTGCAATACATGTCTTGTCATCATTTCTGTCGCCAAACTTACCATTCTGAAGCCTTGCCCACTCTGCCACAGTTGCACGACTGTGTGGCTGGTCTACCTTAATGAGTGTGACTTCTGATCTGACGGTCACTGATTGGTTAACCATGCACTGCGCACCAGCCGCCGTGGCGAAGTGGTTAGTGTCGCGGACTCCCGGCTGGGAGGTCGTGGGTTCGAATCCCATCAGAGTCATGTGGGTTTTTCTGCCCCGACCGGCTCCTACCCAGAGTTGACTTTGCTGCGGACTCAGTTGGGAAGACTGGGACCACACAGTCGAGTTTCATCCACTTAATGGATGCGCTTCTGAGAGTGTCGCTCAAATTTCCTGACCCACACTGCAGGTGCCTGTATCTCTCGGGCCCGGTTGACGCCGGGATATATTATGAAAGGAAGCGTAGAGTACAGCCCTGTCATGTAGTCTCAGACCGAAATGGAAAACCCGCAGCATCATCTCAATCATCCTCATTCTCATCGATCAGCATTTAAAAAAAAAAAAAAAAGTCTCAAATTCTGTGGCCCTTCATGCCCTGCTTTCATGGTGACCTCAGTTTCGATGTCCAATCCACGTCTGTGGCCTTGGTTTGGTTCCGTCGGGGTCACCGGTATCGGCGAGTCCATGGGGGCTGTCGTTGGACGGACGTGGTGGCGTCCACTGGAGGGAGAGCTCACTCACGCCGGCTCCGCGACTAAGCAATTATTGTCGTCAGTAGGGGGGCTTAGTAGGTGGTGTCCTGCGTATGTTAGATCAGAACAGGCGCCACTGAACACCACCGAAGTGACTCGGCAGCAGTGCAGTGTCTTCTCCGGTGGGTTGCCTCTTGACGACTTGACACTGACTGCTCCCTGTGGATTTGTCGGTGCCGGGGCTGCGGCAGGACTGACCGGGCTGTGGCTGTGACGGGGTGTCGGGATGAGCCGCGTGTGTGCACTGCCTCTGACGTGACGCAGAGGTTGGGACAGCAAAACACACACACACAACACACACACACACACACACACACACACACGCACTGCGCGCGATCGCCACTCGCCTCTGTTTCATCCATGACCTCCAAATTTGTCAAGATGTGTTCGTCCTAAATTGTCAAGCTGTGTTCGTCCACATTCGCTCAGCAGCATGCGAGTTCTAGCAAACACTTCCTACCAACTGAAAGGAAGTTAACAGACTTCGAAAAGTCACGTAGCCCAATACTTGCATATCAATTTCGATAAAAGAGATACAGACAGGAAAAACAAAGGCGCAGTTTAAACCATCTAGCTACAAATTTTACTTCTCTCCCTCTGAACTCCTCTTCATCTTTGACTTAAAAGAAAACTGTTGTTTTTTATGGGTAAAAGCTTTGATTTTTCAAATCATACTCTGCCGCTACCTTTTTCACATGTGCGCCACAAATGGTAATGTCCTCTGACTGAAATGAAGGGCTATCGGAATTTCTTTACTCTCTTTTTGTGATGATGATTTTTCTGTTAACTCTCTTTTCTCAAATGGTTGTGATGATGTTTCTTGTTAACTCTCTTTTCTCTAATGGTTGTGATGATGTTTCTTGTTAACTCTCTTTTCTCAAATGGTTCAAATCAACACCAACCAGAGACAGCACTGGGAGGGAGGGGGGGGGTGTTGAGACAAGGGGAAGGGCTGAGGTTGCATGGGGGGAGGAGGAGGGGGGCGGAGGGGAAATGTGAACGAAAGGGAGAGGGATGGGGCATCAGAAAAATAAACTCCAAAGTTCAGACCAAGGTTAGATTTTAAAAAATACATCGAATGAACACCACCACCCTCCGGACTAAATAAAAAAAAAATCCAATAATTTCGACTCGCGGTGGTCCCTACTGAGACGATTTCCAAAAATCTTTACATGTTGCTTTGGATCGGTTGACCTCTGCTTCACAGACTGCTCAACGATTCCCTGAAATTGTAAAAGAAAACCTCAATTCATGCGGGCAGTACTCAGTGAACAGTATATAACAAATAATGACAGGGATTTTTCACTTCCATAAAAACGAGATAAAAATCGCGTAGCTCCAAATCAATGATTGTTGCGGTACCCGTTCACCCAGAACACAAACAA
>JADBJO010000303.1:451492-458992 GCA_016801955.1 Conus betulinus
CCGTCCACATCAGTCCCTACGTCTTCCACATCCCCTCTGCGCCAATACACCCGTCCACATCAGTCCAACGTCTTCCCCCTCTGCGCCAATACACACCCGTCCACATCAGTCCAACGTCTTCCCCCTCTGCGCCAATACACCCGTCCACATCAGTCCAACGTCTTCCCCCTCTGCGCCAATACACCCGTCCACATCAGTCCAACGTCTTCCCCCTCTGCGCCAATACACCCGTCCACATCAGTCCAACGTCTTCCCCCTCTGCGCCAATACACCCGTCCACATCAGTCCAACGTCTTCCCCCTCTGCGCCAATACACCCGTCCACATCAGTCCAACCCGTCATCAGTCCAACGTCTTCCCCCTCTGCGCCAATACACCCGTCCACATCATCAGTCCAACGTCTTCCCCTCTGCGCCAATACACCCGTCCACATCAGTCCAACGTCTTCCCCCTCTGCACCAATACACCCGTCCACATCAGTCCAACGTCTTCCCCCTCTGTGCCAATACACCCGTCCACATCAGTCCAACGTCTTCCCCCTCTGCGCCAATACACCCTCCACGTCACATCATTCAATCGCGCCTCTCTGCCCCAGTACACCCCACCCACGTTATGCCCTTCAACCCTGCGTCGACGCCCCCCATATGCCTACGTATGTCTGGCCCTGAAATCATCTGTTCCTCTCCACACATGTCATGTCCTATACCCTCACTCATGTCACGTCCTGAAATGGTGTATACCCATCTACGTCATGCCCTGCATCCTCAGTATCCTACCCCACATCTATACAATGCCCTAAAATCCGCGCTCCATGGACCCAAATCCATGTCACGCCCTGGAATCAGCCTCCCCCGCCCGTCTGCTACCCCTACCCATGTCAGGCACTGAAAACCTCATCCACCAGAGTCCACCCCACATCACGCCCTGAAACTGACTCGCCCTCCCCCACTTTCCTGTACCCCCAACCTGTATCATGATCTGAAATCCGCCCCCCACCATCCCCACCCTTGTGAAGCTCCTAAATCCGTACTCCCTGAACTCCCATCAAAGTCACATTCTGCATCTGCGCCCCTTGTATCCCCACCCATGTTACGCCCTACATTTATGCTCCCCCCCCCCCCCCCCCAATCCCCACATTCATGTCATGCCCTATATTTGCACTACCCTCTCCCTCCCCCCTTCCCCTACCCATGTCACGTCCTTCATCCGTGTTCTCCATTCCCCAAACAATGTCACACGCTGCATCCGTGTCCTCCATACCCGCCACCATACCGTCACTGTACCTGCGACCCCCTCACCCCCATCCACGTCACACCCTGAACCCACGACGCAGTGCCCATGGTATAGTCTGCATCCACGCCCCCTGAAACCCCCACACATCACACCCTGCATTCGCTGCTCCCAACCGCGCTCTTACGTATGCCCGTGCGTGTCCCGCCATACATACGTGCCTCTCCTCCCTCTTCCCCCAATCCCCCCCCCCCCCCCCCCCCCCCCCGACACACACACACAGGGGCGCCCAACAATATAACATCAGGAATACGTGCTCCGCCCTCCCCCCGTACACCAACCCATGTCACGCCCTGCATACACGCTCCCTTCCCACAATTACGACTATCCATGTGCATCCACGCTCCCTCCCTGCCCCCCCCACCCCCCCTCTCCCCCCTTATGCCCATCCATTTCACCCACTGCATTTGTTCACTATCCCTCCAGTTCGTCCACCCATGTCACACCTTGCACCCACACCCCTCTGCCCCGATACACCCACCATCTCACGCCCTTCATCCGCGCCACCTCTGCCCCGATACACCCACAAAGACGAGCGCGCGTGCATGACACGCGCACACACACAAACATACACAATTGCGCGCACACACACACACACAAAGACACATACACATACACAAATCAAGCGCAAGCGCAGCAAGCAAGCAAGCAAGCAAACACACACACACACACACACACACACACACACACACACACACACACACACACACACACACACACCACACCACACCACGCGCGCGGACACGCAAAAACACACACTCACGCACGTGCACATACATACATACACATAAGTGCAAGCACGCGTTCGCGTGTGCGCACGCACACACAAACATATACAACAATGCGCGCGCATGCACTGATATATACATATACAACTGTGCGTGCTGGCAAGCCAAACGCACATCTCTCTCTCTCTCTCTCTCTCTCTCTCTCTCTCTCTCTCTTACACACACACACACACACACACACACACACACACACACACGCACGCGCACACAAACTCACACACACATGCCCACACTCACACACCCGCGCTCGTGTGCGCGCCCGCACACGTATTCATATCCAACCATGCGCGCGCACGCACATACATTTATATTCAACCATGCATGCAAACAGTAAGCTTACGTCTCTCTCTCTCTCTCTCTCCTCTCTCTCTCTCTCTCTCTCTCTCTCTCTCTCTCTCTCTCGCGCGCGCGCGCACCGCGCGCCCGCACACGTACTCATATCCATCCAACCATGCGCGCGCACGCACATACATTTATATTCAACCATGCACGCAAACAGTAAGCTTACGTCTCTCTCTCTCTCTCTCTCTCTCTCTCTCTCTCTCTCTCTCTCTCTCTCTCTCTCTCTCTCTCTCACTCTCTCTCTCTCTCTCTCTCTCTCTCTCTCACACACACACACACACACACACACACACACACACACACACACACACGCACCGCGAGCGGATACAAAAACGCACACACGAACGCATGCACACTCATATACACACGTAAGCGCAAGCACACGCTCGAGCACGCGACATATACATAGACAATTATACGCGCGCGCATGCACCAATATATACATATACAACCATGCGTGCTCCCACGCAAAACGTACATATCACACACACACACACACACACACACACACACACACACACACACACACACACACACACACACACACAACACACACACAACGCGCGACCACACATAAACACGCACGCGCACCCATACATCCGCGCGCGCGCCCGCACAACATACATGTAGATAGATAGATAGACAGACAGACAGACAGACAGACAGACAGACAGATAGATAGATAGATAATACATACAATCATGCGCACGCGCACGGACTGGTATACATATTCAATCATGCACGCGCGCGCGCAAAAAGTACGTATTACACACATCCAAACACGCACGCGCGCGCGGAAGCTAGAACAGTGTGTTCAACAGCTCAGTGGCACCTCACCGCTTGTTCTTGGCTCAACTTTGCGCCATGACTTTGAACTGACTGGATTTCACCACGAAGTTAAAAAAAAAATAAAATAAAAAAATACTGCCTATCTGTTTTTTTCTTCGGGCTTTTTATCTTTTGGACGTCAACCTTCTTTTCTTATCCCCCTGACGTACTACGACTATATTTTGTTAGTTTTTCTTGAGGCTTTTTAAAACGATCTTCTGGCATTTTTTTTAAAAAACAACTAATAGACAAAATATCAACGATACTTTTACGCGAAAAGAAAAAACGTCAAACGTTTTTCAATTCGTTGTATGTAATGGAAAAAAAAATTGGTTTTTCATAAACAGATGTAATCTCATCTTTCTCTCTTCAACTTTTGATATCGGATGCGAGACTCGACCATGAAATGTTCTCCGAGAATGCCTTACAAACGCCTGAGCGTTGTCAAACGATCTTTTGACAACAATGCTTCCAAATTTCATAGGATACAAAGGGAGTTTATAAATTATTCGTTGATTTCTTTAATTTTTCCATGCATTGCGCACATTTTTGGGATTCAGGCATCTCAGAAAGACGAAAATCGGAAAACAAAAAAAATATTGGTTTAAAGCACCAATTCTGCTGCTATGATTTGAGGTGAAGATGATGAATGACAAAAGAAAAAACGTGAAAATGATTTTTTTTTTTTTTAGAAAAAAAAGAAAATGACGGTAGATTAGCATGAAAATGAATAATGATGGATGATAGAAGAACGTGAAAATGACTGGCGGGAGAAGAATAAGGAAACGATGAGTGACTGACTGGAGAAAAACGTGAAAAGAATAAATGAATGATTGGAGAAGTTTTTTTTTTTACATTAATAAGTGACTAGGTGGAAAAGAACACGAAAATGATGAATGACCGACTGGAGAAGAACGTGAAAAGAATAAATGAATGATTGGAGTAGGGTTTTTTTTTTTTAAATTAATAAGTGACTAGGTGGAGAAGAACACGAAAATGATGAATGACCGACTGGAGAAGAAACCCCCCAAAACAACGAATGAGTGACTGAGAGGAAGGTGAAAGCGATGAAGGGCTGAAGTCGGAGGAACTGTAAAAACGATGACTACTGACGTGGAGGAGAATGTCGTCACAATACATGACTGACGAAAAGACAGTGTGAGAATTATGAATGATGAACGAGACGTGAAGACAATGTGAGAATAAAAAAAAGGGGGAAAATGATGAATAAACGACGGGAAAAGGGGAGGAATATGATGAGCGTGGATGGGAGAAAACGAAAAAAAATGATGAAAATTAGTTGAGACGAGAAAATCCGAACGTAAGAAGATTAATTAATGGACGGGGTAAACACGGAACGTAGCAATAGTGAAGGAAGTATGAAAGGTGAAAACGTGAATGATAAATAAAAGACAATTGTAAATGAGAGGTGGGATGAGATGACATAATATCCGTGAAGGAGAGGCGAAAAGGAGTATGTGAAAATGACGCACGGCGGACAGAATCTTAGCATGAGACTGACAGAAGACGGTTCAGGAGAGGGAAAAAGACAAAAGGAGCATTAGAATTACAGGTTAAACAGAACCGCGTGAGAACGATCCAGTAATGGACAAACTGGGGAAAAGTAAAACGAGAGAACAATACATTTTTCACGAAGTGAAAAGAACAAAAGGTGAAAAAGATTAAAAGGGAAGGGACAGGAAGAGAACAAGAGAGAGAAGACCTTCAAGAGATGGACTACATAAAAGTAAAATATTGTGTCAGAATGATTCAATAAAGGAATAAATGAAGTGATGACAAATTATGATAAATGATAGACGCAGTGAGGACAGAAAATCTCAAAATGGACGAGATGAATAGAAAAGAACATGAAAATAATTATTAATGGACCGGTGAAGAACGTGAGAAATTTCCGTGATGGATAAGATTAGATGCAGCGAAGGGCAGATGGAATTAGAAGAGTGAGAAGACGTTAACGGAAGGAATGATTTATAAAGAACAAGAACAGAACGTAAATATGAAGAAGGAAGGAAAGAAGTAAGGAATATGACTAACGGACAAATCATAACAAGAAACCGTGAAAGTTGTGACCGACTGTCAAGAACGAGAATATGATGAATGCTCGACAAGACTAGAACATGATAATTATGAATGGATTGAGAAAAGAGCATGAGAATGATGAAGGAGGTACAACAGGGGACGGAAAATGAATAAATCACTGACGGAAGAAAAACTAAAGAATGGTTAGAGACAGGAGAGAAAGAGAACGCGGGAACAATGACAGGGAGATGAGATGGGAGAGAACGTGAAAATGATGAAAAATAGATGACACCTGCGTGAAAATGATGAAGGGCAGTTCTGATGCAAAGGCAAAAAACTGAATTTTTTGAGTGGGGTGTACGTGTGCCAAACTAAAACTTAATGTTTTTCAAAAAATTGTTGAGACTGTACACAAAAAAAATTTAGAACATTTTGAAGTTTTACTAAGTGGAGTTATTTTGGCACAGGGTGGGAGTCATTCTAGTTTAACTCCCGGGAATTTAAAATCTACATATGAACAGTTTAACTCCCTGGGAGTTAAACCATTCAGGGAGTTAAAACTTTTCGTTACACCGGCTCTGCAATCACCAAGGGAAGAATGCCAATGATTCGAGGAGGAAAAAAAATTACTCCAAGCTGAAAGCATTACGAGAACCAAAACTGAAATGGCAGTATGGGATATGGGCACGGACAATGTCTGTTTCAGCACAGCTCGAGCAGACCACAGGGAGCATTTCCATGGCAGCCAACACGTACCAAAAACCAACAAACAAAACGCCAACAATTAACAACAAGCAAAACACAAGCAAACAGAAAAAACAAAGCCAAAAATTCACTCCCGTCAAGGGAAAACTTATTATTACATACGGTTTACAGGTACACTTGCTCAAAGCATTAATTTCCATGCTGCAGTCCTTCACTCAGATAAAACTAAGCCATGTTAAGTGCACCAACCGCTCTGATCATTTCACTCAGATTTTTTCTTTAAATAACGACGAAAAAAATCCTCTTGAGAAAATTCCAATGTAACAAAAATACATCCAAACGTTTGATTAGTGAACAGCATCGAAGAATGGACACAGGTGCCCGTTCCAGTGGTTAAACTTTCACTGCCTACTTACCAGATCACTAGAAAGAACTCGCAGCTTACAAAGTTTTTTAAGAAAAAAAAAAAAAGACGCTTTCCCTACCACAGAAAGATAACAGAACCACAAATACTACAGCGGTCGGCAACAGTACAGAGAAAAAAAAAATTGAATGGAAAGCAAAGAGAGTGACACAAAAGAATTACTAGCACCGGATTTCTGGAAAAAACAGGGATACCATATACACAGAACGACCCCCCCCCCCCCCCCCGCCCCTCCATCCCCCCCCCCCCCCCCCCCCCCCCCCCCCCCCCCCCATCCCCCCCCCCGCCCCCCCCCCCCCCCCTACCTTCCTGCATTCGTATGGGACGAATTTTAAAACATATGCAGAGTTAAACTCATATTACAGAACAGACCACAGAGGCAGGAAAAAGACAGTGAAGAAACGGAGACAAAAAAAAAAATTCTTGTAAAGCGAAAGAAAAAGAGAAATTACGAGCGCTATGTCGCAAGAAGATTGAAACGGTTTTATCTAGACGAGCCCTACCCCTACCCCTACCCCACCCCCACCCCTTCTTTTGGCATGGAGTTTCCACTGTACAAGGTGAGTTCTAGGTGAGAGATGCTGAAGACTGGCTCACAGGATGACCAGTTTGATCCGAGGTGAAGGCAAACACATTAAAGGGACGGTCAAGTAGGTTTAGAAAAGTATCATCCAGAAACTATTTATGGCAGAACTGTGGTCACATGTTGGCAACACTGGAACGTTGTTCAGGATACCGGAGAATGTAAGCTTGTGCAGAAATGAGTTTCCTGGGACCGCAAATGTCCTTTCCTCTAGGATGTTGTGAACTTCCGCTTCACTCGCAAAGAAAGGAAGTGGGGGTACCATCAGTGAATAAGGAGCCATGAAGGCACTGAGGGAAAAAGAGGGGGGGGGGGGGGGAACAGACGTTCAGAGGAATTAAATGGGCTCTTAGATAATGAGAGATAAAGCAGTTAAACAACAGGTAGGACAAGGACGAAAGACCAAAGACGTTCGACATAACAGAACTAAGTGATCTGGAAGAAATGATATAACGTGTGGATTTTGAAATACGACGGTACGACTTGAAAAATACCTCGCTT
>JADBJO010000303.1:468992-496492 GCA_016801955.1 Conus betulinus
CATTGGTTTACATGACTACATGTGCGTATGCTTTTTTTTTTCTCTCTCTCTCTCTCTCTCTCTCTCTCTCTCTCTCTCTCTCTCTCTCTCTCTCTCTTTGACAGTGTGCGTGCGTGTGTGTGTGTGTTTGTGTGCGTGTTCCTGTGTGTGTGTGTGTGTGTGTGTGTGTGTGTGTGTGTGTGTGTGTGTGTGTGTGTGTGTGTCTTTGTATGTGTGCGCGCGCGTGCCTCTGTGTGTGTGTGTGTGTGTGTGTGTGTGTGTGTGTGTGTGTGTGTGTGTGTGTGTGTGTGTGTGTGTGTGTGCGTGCGCTTACAGAACTTCCCGTCCTATGCATAATGACAGCGTTGAAATGGCTCCAGGTGGTGGGCTGGCCTACAGCAAAATGACAGTGACTGAATCATCAACACCCGATCAACAGCAAAATGACGTGACCGAATCAGCATCACAGACACCTGATCAACAGCAAAATGACAGTGACTGAATCACCATCACAGACACCTGATCTGGGTTTACTTTCTCAAGCTATTCCAAGGTTCTAAGCTGACGGGGGGAAAACGGATGCTCTTACAGAGAGGCCATTTTGCTGGTGCCAGGTGTGCAATAGTATTTTACGCCTTACGGACGGAGTAAGTACATAATGCCAGACGTGCACCAGGTAACCTACACTTTACGGCGAAAGCAACGTAACGCAAGGCGTGCATCGTTTATCCTACACTTGACGGCGAAAATTAAGTGTTAGGGGTGCACCGGGTATCGAACACTTTACGGCGAAAGCAACATAATGTCAGCGCGCGCATCGAGTATTCAACACGTTACAGAGAAAGATACAATGCCAGGTATGCCCCGGATATCCTACACCTAATGGACAAAGTGCCAGGCGTGGATCCAACAACTTGTGACGAAAGTGACAGTGCCAGCCGTGGACTGGGTATTCTGCACTTTACGGCGGAAGTAACATGATGCCACGTGCGCACGGATATCCTGCACATCACGGATTAAGTGACATGTTGCAAGGAATGCACGAATACCCTCCTACTTCTTCGGCGAAAGTATCCTGGATGCCATCTTACACACTTTACGAAGGCACATGGTGCTGGGTGTGTACAGATAGTCTGCATGTTACGCAGAAAGTAACATAAACTAACATAGTGCCAGATATGAAAGGATATCCTACACCTGAAAATACCCCACACCCAAAGTAACATGGTGCCAGATATGAACAGATATATTACACCGAAATTAACATGAAGCCAGACATCAACGGATATCCTACACCGAAAACATGATGACAGTCATGAACTGATATCCTACACCGACAATGACAAGGTGCTAGTTATGAACGGATATCCTACATCTTACGGCGAAAGTAACATAACGCCACGTGCGCACAGATATCCCGCACATCACGGATTAAGTAACATGTTGCAAGGGGTGCAAGGATATCCTTCATCTTACGGCAAGAAGTATCCTGCATGCCATCTTACACACTTTACGGATAAGACACATGGTGCCAGGTGTGCACAGATAAGTCTAAATTAATGGTAGGCAGGAAGTAACATGGCGCCAGGTGTGGCGGGATAGCCTGCACCTTACGGAGAAAGTAACACGATTCCAAATGTGAACGGATATCCTTCACCGATAAAGCCATGGTGCCAGATATAAAGGATATCCTGAATCGAAAGTAACACGGTACCAGACATGAAAGGGTATCTTACACCGAAAAGAACATAGTGCCTGGTTGATCCAGGGTTGACGCACCGCGTTCGAAGGTTGAAGACCGACGACATACAAATTGTCATTTCCATTGCCCATCTTAATGCGCTGCTCGCCTGCTTTCCCGTCCTCCACCTTCCCCGCCCACACACATGCAATCTGAAATGCTTATTCTTACCTGTCACATAAGTCGTGGTGCATGTGGACATCGCGCCCGAATGTACCTATCCAAACAACTATAATAGGTAGAGAGCCCTAATACGATCAATGTATCTATCTCAACAACTATTTTTTAAAAAAAAAAAGTAGACAGGCCTGAATTGGTCAACCGCAAGCGATATAATTGACAATATTATGAGGTAGGCTATGACAAACAGCAACATCATTTTTTTTTTTTTTTTTTTTTTTTTTTTTTTTTTGTAAATGGATAGGGACATCAAGAAAAAGGAAAGATAGACGAGGCCATGGGGAGAAACGAAAGATCGATAAGGAAACTAAAACAAGAAAAAATGGGTTGTGAAACCATAACAAAAGGAAAGATGGGTGTGGTCATCATGAGTAGGGGAAGATGGATGATGACATCATGAGAAACGAAAGAAAAGAGAAAGATACATAAGAGTGTGCCTCTTAACAGAGAACATGACACACAAAGGATCGGTGTAGACATCATAACAAGCCAAGATGGATGTGGACATCGTGATAAAGGACAAAGTAGACATCAAGAGAAAGGAAAGATCGTGTGGACATCAATAGAAAGGGAAGACGGGTGTGGACATCAAGAGGAAGGAGAGGACATTATGAAATGCAAAGATGGATGAGGACACAGTGATAAAAGGAAAATGGATGTGGACATAATGAGGAAGGTACCATAGATTAGGACGTCATGAGAAATGAGACCAACACTTTTGTGAGAAAGAATAGACAGATGAAGTTGATAAAAAGAAAGAAAGAAAGATGGGCAAGGATATCATGACGTAGGGAAGATGGATGAGGACATCACGTGCTGGTATATGAGAACATGGTAAGACAGGAAAGGACGGGTTAGGACTTTTGTGAAGGAGGAAGCTTGGATGAGTACAAGTGAGACAGGAAAAACGGAGAAGATTCAAGAAATATGGAAGAGAAAATCACGAGACGGAGAAAAAAATGATGACAAAGGAAAGGACTGATGAAAAAAAAAAATGAGAAAAAAAGGATGGGTGAAAATATGGAAAGAAGGAAAAAAAACGAGGACATGGTAAAAGAGAAACGGATGTGTGAAGAACGTCACGTGTAAAAAAAAAAAAAAAAAGAAGAAGAAGAAGAAAAAGGGACACAGTAGTTGAGAACATGATAAGGAGGGAAAGAATGGATGAGATATGGTGAGGAATGAAAGGAAGGATAAGAGATGGCAAATGAAAAAAAGGCGGATGGGGACGCCATGGGTGGGGGGAAAAAAACAAGATTAAATATTTTCCTACTCTTCACAGCTTCAGGGCGTGAAAGATCCATAGAGCATATATAGATGCAGTAAATATTGACAGCGATCTTCAATGCTGTGGGAGCAGACAATGCCATGAAAATTCAGCACAACAGCTTTAGCATGTGACAGAAAGAAGCTCTTGTGGAGATGAGGATGGTACAAAACGAACTGTTTCCAACATTTGTTTCTTTTCTCTTCCCAAACTGATTTCATTTTCCTGCCTCTGAAGACAAGTCAGACAGAAGAGACGGGGCGGAAATCTTGCCGAAAAGGATGTTACAGTTCGCGAGAGAAGAGACGGGACGGAAATCTTGCCGAAAAGGATGTTACAGTTCGCGAGCCTTTTTGTTCATTCCAAGGGGCTGCTAATAAATAGAGTGCCATCGTTTTGCCGGTAGGGAAAATATGAACTGTTTCAAGTCGCTGCAAGAGAAAACTACGGACAGGTTGTGTTTTACATTAGAGGGTGAATGAAGTGAAGTATCCAAGTGACTTGATTATCAACCTACTCTACCGACTGACTGATCGATTGATTTCTTATTAATCTCTCATTCATCTATAAATCTTGACCATTTTTAATTTGACTGATGAATAGTTTCGCATAAAACAAGGAAAGAATCAATCATTAATCTTGTACTGAAATAAACAATTTAAACTCCGAAAAATAGCTGTCCACACACACACACACACACACACACACACACACACACACAATCTGCGCGTGCTCACAAACACACACGTCCCCGCTCGTGCCCGCACGCGCACACGCGCGCACGCGCACGCACACGCACACACACACACACACACACGAGCGCGTGTGCATTTCACTCTTATATTAGTTAATGTGAACAGATGTTAAATTGAAGAAGAAATAACCACCACCACAAAACAGCACACACACACACACACACACACACACACACACACACAATCACACGCACGTGCGCGCGCGTACACACACACACACACACAGATTCTGATTTATCTTACTAAAGATAGATGCTAAATTCAAGGAACAAACAACAACAACACACACACACACACACACACACACACACACACACACAGTTACACCTCAGACCTGCCTCCACCTTTTTACACCCCCCCCCCCCCCCCCCCTCCACACTTCCCCTCTCCGACCCAATCCCCTCCTTCCACCCTCACCCCCCATATATGCGTGCGAGTGTGTGTGTGTGTGTGTGTGTGTGTGCGTGTGCGTGGGGGGGGGGGGGGGCTATCTTTCGATTGAGCACTGTCCTTTTGGATTTTAATACAATAGTTTCATTGCTCTCCGTTGAAACACACCTGTACAAAATTCAACCATTCCAAAAAGAAACCAATGGGATAGTACTCGACCGATTGATAGCAACTCTCCCCACCCCTTCCCGCCTATGTGCGTGCGCGCGCGCGCACGTACGTGTGTGTGTGTGTGGGGGGGGGGGGGGTGCGCGCGCGCGCGTGGGTGCTTAGACTATATTCTGATTACATTGTCAAAAACATCTTAGTCATTTGCAAAGTATGTGTGACAGGGCATTAAACAGAACTACACACACACGCGCGCGCGCGCGCACACACACACACACACACACACACACACACACGAACAATGACCTACCCACTGCTTCCACTCCTGTCAACAGTCCGCGCAGGTATCTTGACCGTCTCGATAGCAGAACAAGATACTGTGTCAATCACTGAGCGGGGTAGCTGTCAATCACTGTCATCATAGACGTGAGCCGACACCAAGCGATATTCACACTGACCGTAGTGTTGAAAGCTTGCCCTTCTGCTGGGAACAGCCGCTTTCTCCAACAAGCTGAGCTACTCAGTCAAGTGTCAGAAAGTTACTTCAAACTTTCAGCAGAAAAGCACGTGCGGGTGACTGTTGACAATGCCTGACATCAATGCCGCCACAGTAAGAACCTTCTGCGAAGACCACTGACAATAAACTTTACTCGTTGTTGATGTCGAGTTGATTTTTGGCTCTTCTCCTTGTCGTTCCGGCCCTGTGAGTCCACGTTGGAAGTTGCGCACACAACAGGCAGTTCGGTCGGGGCACGTGCAGCACGGAACTGCCCCGAATCTGAGTCGTGGGTTGACAAGGACCGGTTTCAAATGCACTGCCTTGCCGTTAATACACAAACACAAGATGTGTGTGTGTGTGTGTGTGTGTGTGTGTGACGTGCTGGCCTTTTGTAACGACTGCATACACGCAAACTACACGCTGACACTTTAAGCACTCACGTATGAGGATTTTTAGAATAGACGTTACCTATCGCCTAATAGTACCCGTATCGAGATACGTACGAATAACGTACGTGAAAGTCAGTTTGTTTCTAGGTTGTATGTGCCGACAACTCACGTTCCCTCAACCAAGGGAGGTAACATAAAAAAGCACCTACCGGTGTGTCGACCTACGTGTATAGATTTCCGACACCGACACAATAACACCAAGACGAAGAAGTTTGTTTATTTCTTCATACTTTCGAGATATGCAACCTCCATCCCCCAACCCAACCCCCCCCCGCCCCACCCCAATTTATTTTCTTCCTAAACAACGTACTTCATGAATACTGTGTCAAATGGTGACATTTCATATTAGCGACCAGAACAGTCTGTATATATGGAGAAGGACACCAAAAACACACACACACACACACACACACACTATTATCACAATTGTATAAAATTAAGTAGTGGGTACAACGGGCAAACGTTCAAACAAGTCTCCTCCTCGTCTAGGGAGATTGAAAGCTTAATCCATAGATTCCGTTTGAACGCTTTGAAAACAAAATATTGTCATAATGTTAAATGTATGTGTGGGAAATCCTTAAATGTCAGTCATTTGCTGATTCAGTGCCCAAGAGCAAGAGAGCTCCTAAGACATTCGGGTATTGATGGTTATACTGATGGATCGACTTCATTGCTTTTACCATATAGGCTTTTTTTAAACTATTACTCTGTTTTTTGACTCAGTTTTTAACTGTCTGTTAATTAGTTCAATTGGTCCTTATCTGTAGATCTTATCACTTCTCACTTAAAATTGTTAAGGTGGAAGAGGATGGGGGGGGGGGGGGGGGGGGGGGGGGGGGGGGGAGAGGAGGGATGTCATTCCATCATTAATGGATTAATTCACTTCATCACTTGCATACTTCATTCACCCACACTGAATCACTATAGTGGAAGGACATTAAACCGACGCGACGACACACACACAGAGACAGACAGAGAGAGAGAGAGGGGGGGGGGGGGGGGGGGGGGGCGGATATTCCTCCGGAACGCCACGAAAGGAAACCAGCTGATCTTGCAGGCTGCACGGGAAAAGAGGGGGGAAGGGGGTGGGGAGGAATGCTTTTTGCATGCCACAGGCCCATGATTTAAGGGAAATGAAATGAGATGAAAGTTCAAAACTGTTTCGTGCCGTTGCCGATTATACGTACAAATGAGTGTTGCTTTGAACGGCTATCACCTGTTAAGGTTTACTTTAACTTCTGGTTCTGACTCCATTTCCCACACAGTCCTTCCAATGAGACTATAAACCGAGGTTCCGTGTGTGAATGCACGCACATCTTGCACACACGTAAAATCCCTTCACCAACTTTCGGAAGAGAAGGCCAATTTGGCCGTTGGTATGGATGACACGTTACACATAGCATGCACCTTCCCCGAAGATGGAGTGTGGCTGCCTTAATGGCGGGATCAAAAAAAAGTCATACACACAAAACTCCTCCACTGCCTGTCTATACAGGCAGTATCCGCAGGAGTATCAGCCTGCGTTCGCAGAAAAAAAAGAAAAAAGAAACTTCTGAAAAAGAAAAGCTGCAAATACTTAATAATTCATCCTATGAGTTATAAATCAACTGAAAGCTGTAACCTAATAAGTGTCCTAAGCCAAAGTCAATAGATAAGAAAATAAATAAGTTGATAATTAAATAGTGAATAGCTTAGTTAAATGAGTAAACAAAATCAAATACAGTTAAATGGATAGATAAGTAAATGCTTCATTCACCCACAAATCTCGTTCTCAGTGACAAGTAGGCTGACTGGCGATACGTGCTGCCCGGTCGTCGGGCTTTCGCCTGTGGATAGGTAGTGTCTTCGAAAGTATTGTACGCAAAACTGCTTGCAATTTTGTGAAATAAAACTTACACACGTGGCTAAGGAAATGCTTTCAGAAGGCAACCGAAATGTTACTTTCCCTGAAACCCGAGTTGTGCTGTTGTGAGAAACACATACGCGTAAGGCCATGTATAGCTTGAGTTTAGTTCGTAGGCACGTCCCTGTCGAAACCGGTTCGGTGTGAGGAACTCTCGCGAGAATGTGCGATAGGAGTTGGATACGTACCTATCCAGCCCATACCAGATGAGTAACGTGTAATCTGAAACTCTGTAATGTGCACGCACGCACGGTCTCATGTGTCCCAACACACTGACACGCGTTGTGTGCGCTCACACGCACCACACCATATTCAAGATTGATGTTAGGCCAGAGTAATATCTATCTATACAAACATGATATATATATATATATATATATATATATATATATATATATATATATATATATATATATCCCTTGCAGTTTGTTAGTTTTCTCCATTACAGTTAGAAAAAGAGCAAAGAATTTGAATCAGAGTGATATATATATATATATATATAGAGAGAGAGAGAGAGAGAGAGAGAGAGAGAGAGAGAGAGAGAGAGAGAGATAGAGAGAGATATATATATATATGGATATATAGATGTGTGTGTGTGTGTGTGTGTGTGTGTGTGTGTGTGTGTGTGTGTGTGTGTGTGTGTGTGTACCCATCGTCAACACAGCGCAGGCCTCCAAGGGTGGTACAGGACTGCTCTAAAGGCAGGTGAAGACAGTGCTTCTCTGGGTCCTCACCAGCACCTTCGGGTGTTTCTTTTTCCTCAATTGCAGGTGGAAAAAATAACAAAGAATCTGCGTCAGATCAAATGAGAGAAATTTTGTAGTGGATTTATATATATATATATATATATATATATATATATATATATATATATATATATATACATATATATATATATATATAGAGAGAGAGAGAGAGAGAGAGAGAGAGAGAGAGAGTTTGACACTGACAATTAATATTTTATTGTCAATACCAAAGAGGTCTTTTGACAAGAGGGATATGGTAACAGAATAATAAAATTTACCACTTCCTCCCTTTGCAAACAAATAGTACACATTTATTCCCAGTGTGTATCGAATCAAAGATAAACAAAAACAAAATCGTAACATCTCCATCTGTCCTCACACACAGGAGTAATACAGTAACGGTAGAAAAAAAGGAAAAGAAAAAAGAAAGAAAGAAAACAAACACACACACACACACACACACACACACACACACACACACACACACACACACACACACACACATTGTTATAGTTTGTGTTACGACTCAACTAGTTATGTAAAGTTGGCTTTTCCATACCTTTTCTTTTCATTGTATCGTAAAGGTTTTTTTTTTTTTTTTTTTTTTTTTTTTTTTTTTGTATATGATTGCAAGATAACCCACCCACCCACTTCCTCCTCATGCTCCCCCTCTCCAAATCCTTTCCCTTCGTCTAATATCACTTAATGTGGAAAAACGTTAAATTGAAGACAACAACACAACAACAACAACAACAACACACACACACACACACACGCGCGCGCGCGCGCGCGCGCGCGCGCGCGCGCACACACACACACACGCACACACACACACACCGAAATTGTAAGACTGATTGACCATCCACTCAATCAAATGATCATATTGTATGTTACAGATCTCCACATGCATTATATCATTCATTCATATGTTACAATCTCCAGAGAGAGAGAGAGAGAGAGAGAGAGAGAGAGAGAGAGAGAGAGAGAGAGAGAGAGAGAGAGAGAGAGAGAGATTGCGTCATGAATCATACGTACATACGTACAAAAGGCAATATGACGCAATGTAGCGTTGTAATGACGTAAAACCTCACACCATGAAGAAACTACGAGGCAATATGACGCAAACTGTTGACGTAAAAACCTCACACACCCGACGTCTGCCTCCACCCAAATTTCTCCCACAGACCATCTCACCTGATCCTACAACCCCTCACCATGTGTTCCGTGTTTCCAGCTCTGGTCGGTCTGGCTCCTGGTAAGCATGCTTCTCTTGCTTTTGACCTTTTACGATCAAGAATTATGTCTGTCATTCTGTGGAGTGTGGTCGTTTGTTCTTGAGGAGGACTGATGTTATATTGTGAAGGTCAAGGTTGAAACTCGTCCCCAGTGAGTAAATCGATTTCAAAAGAAGCTGTCCTGATTTCCCCTCAGTATTATTTTAGTCCGATTGTTATAGTAATAATAACAATTGTTCTCATGATTGTTTCTTATCAATATTGATGTTGGTATTGTATATCATCATCATCCCTATGTTCTTATCATCATTATTGTTATTATCATTATGATCATCACCACATTATTATTATTAATGAGACTGTAGCTCGAGTCTCATAAGAATGATTTAGGAGGAGGTTTCATTATATATTAGTAAAGAAGATTCAAAATGTTACTCATACAGAAACAGACTGCTTAAGAATCGCCAATCAGCTACGCTTTAAAGCGCGAAGAAGACCCTGGGACCGATTTATTAAAACATTTAATATCTTCCACACAAATTGGATGTGTAAGTGTATCAGATGTCTTGAACTTATAGCTTGTTTGTTAGAACTTTTTTGTATATGCTAAAGGAGATGTACAATTATTAATAGTATTTTCACTTTTGTCGTTGCCGTAAGAGGGAAACTTACTTCGAGATCTGTTACGATGAAAAATTACAATGTGTTATAACATTAAAACGGACAAAATAGTTTTTATCTAGGTCTAACGCGTGCGTGTCTGATCGCTGTATGCCACATTCTTTATATGACATTTATCCTTAATTTCTTAAATGATGATGAAGACTGCTGTTGTTGTCAACAGAAATAGAGTAAGATATTTCAATCGACAGCTGTTCAAATCCAAAAGTATAAAAGAAAAGGAGTTGTCATGAAACCAGGACACGGTGTGTGTGTGTGTGTGTGTGTGTGTGTGTGTGTGTGTGTGTGTGTGTGTGTGTGTGTTCCATTTCGTAAAAGAAGTCATATTTTCTCCTGTATCAGTGTTCCGTTAGTTTCTCAGGACAGTTCCACAACAACAACAAAATAAACTGGTTTTCAAAGAAAGTTGGTGGAAAGATGGTAGGAAGCCGAGAGCCGAGCCCATGACATTTGAATGTGAATATATACGGCGCAGATCTGGAGCAAAAGCAGATCCGGGATCCGTTTGGCATAATATTTCAAATTTTCCACTGCGCATGAACGATATGAACAGGTGGCCCTGTGGATTGTGCACTTGGTTAGGAAGCCAGAGAATTCCAAGGACGTAATTCAAGTCTTTTGCAGGGCGAGGGTTCCCTCGCCCTCCATTTCTTTTAATTAGATCCTGAGAGTTAGTCGTGTAAATGAGAGGAAAAACCTTGGTCCTGTAGATATAGAAAAAAAAAAAGCACAAACAAACCGACACGGCAATAAGGGGCTGATCCCAATGTATTAGTTATATATTATATTAGTTACGATAAAATAATTATCGGAATGTCGGGTTCGTAGACTTTCGCCTCGCAGTCACACGTTTTCACAATGATACGAATATGAATTTATATCATCTGTGATTCTCTACCAGAAATCTCTCAGAACACTTTCATACAATTAATAACTGTGTTTCATCGTAGCACACACGCACGCATGCACGCGCGTGCTCTAGAGCGCACAGGCATACACACACAAACGCGCATGATACAAATGTAAATTTATATCATCTGTGATTCTACCAGAAATCTCCTAAAACACTTTCACATAATTTAATAACTGTGTTTCATCGTAGCACTCACACACACACGTGCGCGCGCGCGCGCGCGCCCTGATAAATGAGGATGAAAGACGAGCAGAGATCAATGAGCTTGCACTTCAATAACAGGACTTGATTTTCATATCACAATGCTAGGTCAATCAGAACGATCAACCGCAACAAGAGAGAGAGAGAGAGAGGAGGGGGGGGGGGGGGGGGGGGGGGGGGGGGGGGGGGGGGGGCAGGAAGGAGTCAGAGTCAGCACTCTGCGTGATGACTCAGTGCTCCCGGCGATGAAGGGGGATAAATGTTATTCTCTCAAAATTGTGTCCCTCCTTTTGCAAAGTAATTGATTAATATCGTTGGTTTTGTCTTTTTGTTGTTGTTGTTGTTGTTGATGTTGTTGTTGCTGTTTGTTTGTTTGTTTGTTTGTTCTTACGAGCGAAAAGTCCTCAGACCCGTATACTCCGCTATGATGAGTCAAAACCAAAAACAAAAAAAAAAAAAAACGCAGACAGTGGAAAATAAAGGTCGATTACACACACACACACACACACACACACACACACACACACACACATACACACACACACACAGTGTGGTGGCGCTGTGCCATCAGTGACTCTTTCTCTACAGATAGAGAGAGCCCCCAATTTCACTCAAAGATCTGCAGTGACGACGATGAGGTTAAACAATCCAGTAGGTCTGCTGCATCTCTGCTAGAATTTGGGACACACGTAATGAATGACTGAATGGTTTCTTTTCCTACTACTGCACTGGCGTCTTCAGTGACACACATATACATCTTTTATTAATGAAAAAAACGAAGAAGCACCTATGAAATCATATAACTTGTTTCCCACAATTCTACTTGTACTACATTCCCATTTTCGATCGAATTTCTGTGGGGTTTTGATGTCCTGCAGGTTTTGCGTAGTCATGCTTTCGGGTGGGCAAACAAATAAACAAGCCAACAGCACAGTGTGAATTCATAACCTCCCTTGCAGACTTTTAAAATTGTGGGCATGGGGGACACACACACACACACACACACACACACACACACACACTAAATATGTAAAATTATTTAGCATGAAGTGCATTCTCTTGATCCGTTTCCGTGTCTGTCTTTCCATTCCATATACAAACCTAGTTTTCATCTGATTTTCTCCACATTTGGCTCAGTGACTCGTTAGCATACTAAGCAGATCAAAGGCGAAACACTTTTGTTGTGAGACAGTCACAGTGAATGCGAGCGGTGAAACGAAGTAGCGTCGGGATTTTGAAGGATCAAACACCATTGGCGTCCATACAAATTCAAAACACAGTTTTCACTCACAGCCTCATTGCCAAGATAAAAAGTATCTGGTTCACTCCCAAGTTCCAACCGCTTCTTCTTTTTTTTTTAAGGGATTCTAATCAAATCTCGAGCAAAGGAGGTGGTGGGAAGGGAGGCGGCCAGAGAAAGGGGGAAAGAATAGGTTTGGAGGAAAAGGAGGGACGGAGAAGAAGGATGTGGGAAGGGAGGTGGGGACAGGGTTGATGGAGAGAGAAAAAACAAAAAAAAAAAAAGGGGGGGGGGGGGGGGGGGGGGGGGGGTTAAAACGAATTTGCATCTGATCTTCGCGATGATTAACATGGTGACCAATTTATATACTAGGTAGATCAAAAGTGAATCACAAAGGTGCTGGACGGTCGTCGCATCAGTGCATTTTTAATGCGACACTATAGCGAAGTGATGTGGGATTCGAAGCGGATCTAGAGTAAAAAGAAGGGGGGGGGGGGGGGGGGGGGGGAGGGGGGGGGGACCGTAGAACGGGGGGTTAGTGAAGGGGAAAAAATGGAAGCGGGATGGAAGTGGCGAGGGAGGAATGGGAGAGGGGCTGGAGGGATGTCAGGATCTGTAGCGGGTAAACGGCAAGGAGGGAAGGGACGCAGAGTTGGGGGAGGAGAGGTGATGGTGACGGGAAGAAAGGAAAGTGGGTTTCCGGATTCGAAACGGGTCTAGGGCAAAAAAAGGAGTTGAGGACGAGTGAGGGGAGAGACAGCTAGATGCACAGAGTAACCTTCTGTGAGAGCTTCTGCGACTGATCAGTGTGAACAGTGATATTACCGTTATTCAGCCAAAGCTGTTCCCAAACGAAGTCCATAGGGAGTCATTGTCCTATCAGTCGTAAGTTGCCGCCGTCTTTTGTATATATGTTGCATTGTCTGTCCATGTTAACTGACTGAATCATGCCGGTTAACCCACTCTTTTGTCACAGGAGTCCGAATGCTGGTGGCGGGAGGTACAGGTATTGTAGGATCAGGTGTGACGCTCGCTGCCCTCAAACAAGGTGCCAAGGTAAATGAGAAAGGAGACTCGAACCCTACATGCTCATATCATCTCCAGCATAGATGAAGACTGTACCCTGTCAAACTCTGTTTATATTGTTCGTTGATGAACAGGTTCTTTATTTCATCTTCAGTTCGTCATTGTCAGCCTACACGTCTCAAAGTGTCACCGCGTCTTGATATTGATATTGACCCTGCAAAAAATCGTGCAAAAGACTAACCTCTGATGTGCTGCTGGTTAGCGACGTGGGGTTGTGTGTTCCAGTTCAAATCTGAATCAGAAGCACGGTAGTGTGTGGGCAAAAGCGAGGTGCAGGCTGATGGGCGAACATGAAGCTTACATGCGGGGTCACCAGAGAAGGCAGTTAGCCAGTTGGACAGTTCTCTAGCCCGGAAAAAGACTTTTTTTTCTGTCTTATCTTCTGGGCTGCTTCAGTGGCGTTACAATCACACCGTTCATTCCGATTCTCTGTCTGCAGCTCCACTACAAAGTTCACATCTGATCCCCAGCACGCCCATTCCATTCCACAGAAAGTAGTCGATGTCAAGTCATCATGAGGCAATCTACCAGAGAAGACATTGCACTGCTGCTGAGTTACTTCAGCGTTGTTCAGTGGTGCCTGTTCTGATTCAGCTTTCACAGAACACCATCTGCTAAGCCATTCTCTCTCCCCGCCCTTTTCTTCTCCCTATGCGACAAAAACAGCTTAATCAAGGAGCTAGTTTGAGTGTGTATACCTCTCTAGAGGGCGTCACCACTCTCGCTAACGAAAGTCTTCATGATTTTGCCGGTACCGGTGACCCCGACACGAACTCGCCGAGAGATGCGGAGAGGAACCAGAAACAGGTTGCCATGACAGCAGGGCATAAAGGGCCGCAGTATTTTGAGACTTTTTCAGTTCGTCTGATCGATTAGGATGATGAAGATGACTGTATGGAGTTCCATTCTGGCCTGAGACTGCATTACAGGACTGGACTACACTCTATACTTACTTGCATAATGTATCCCGGTTTCAACCAGGCCGAAAAGATACAGGTACCTGCAGTGCTGGTTACGAAATTTGAGCAACCCTCTCAGAGACACATTCATCGTGTGGCTGAAACTTGACTGTGTGGCTCTTCTTTCTCAATGGAGCCCATAGCAAATTCATTTCTGGATAAGCGCCGATCGGGGGCCGAAATCACACAAATAAATAGCTCTAATGGGAATCGAACCCGTAACTATCCCCCCCGGTTAACCACTGCGCCAGGGCGGCTGAACGCATGTTAAAGAATTGTAACATGCTCGAATGAACGATACTCAAGCAAAGGCGAATAATGGGAAAGCGAAGAGAGATATTGAGTCTCCTCTCTCTACAACTTTTGTAAGAATTCTCTGAAATTCTGCACGAATATTTTTTTCTAATCGCTTTTCTTGTTTCCATAACAAATTAGGTGTATAATTCATAAGTGAAAAAGGCCGAATCAGAGAGAGAGCGTGGTTTTAACTTTCTATTTTCCTCTTTTCATTTATTTATTTGTTTGTTTTTATTGATATGTGTGTGTGCAGGCCTAATGATTCGCTGAATACTAAAAACCTTCTCCCGACTGGTAGAGATTGGGTACTGCATTTGTTGATTGAAAGCAGTCAGCATATTGAGAGCAGTCAGCAGACTAAAAGTAGTCAGCATATTCTGAGCAATGTCACTGTATTAACGGAATTTCTGCAACGACGCGTACAATGGTTTAAGTGACTTTATTTTTAATCACACATAGCCTACAGCTATTCGGTGGTACTTCTCAGTGCTAGTGGTAGTTATTGTTGCTACTGTAGTGGTAATGCTGTTCCTTTTTCTTCTCTCTTTTTTTTTTTTTTTTTTTTTTAGTCAGTTGATGTCATCCCGGTTATCTGTGAAGGTGACGGTGGCAACGCGTTGCTATGACCGTTTTGAGCCCTGAAGAAAACCATTCCTAAAACGTTCCATCCAGTTCTGTCTGCTGTCGTGGTGAGTCCCTGCAGTTCATTTTTTTTGTTCTTGCATTTATACATAAATACACACCCATGTACACAAACCCGCACAGATCAATATACATGTATCCATCCGGAGAGCATATTTGTATGTGCCTGTATACACAAGCGAACATAGAATTAGTTTTACACACACACACGCACACACGCGCACACACACACACACACACACACACACACACACACACACACACACACACACACATCTACATCTAAGAGTATTACCAGCTTCCATGGGCGTTACCAGTTAAGTATGAAAAACAAGCATATACATAGCAAAATGGTAATGATACAGTGAATTAACAAGTGACAAAATATGAATCATTATACGGGGGGAAAAAAAACAAACAAACAAACAACAACAAAAAACAATAACAACCACAAAAAAACAAAAACCTTAGGAAGGAGGGTGGGTTGTCCCTTTCACCTTCCTCAGTTCTCGTCTGTTGTCTCTGCCTCTAACTGTGCAACCCCCAGCGATAACGATGAGCATTGTTGGGTAATGACGGTGCCGACCTTGTCCATACAGACGTTCCTATTAAGTGATAATGAGAACAGTTATGCAATGCAGAGTTAGTTCCCATGTTTCATAAGAATTTTCGCTCAGAGTGGAGTTAGTTCCCATGTTTTATGATAGCCTCAGCGATGAAATTGACCTTAAGAAGATGATGTCCAAAAAAAGATCATTCACTAGAAGTCGAACATGTTTTCAATTAGTCTCAAAGTAAATAATTTAATCTGAAAATAACAATCTAAAATAAAGAGCAGAGAAACGAAAAAAAAAATGTAATTTACAAACGGTGTATGTTATTGATACCATTTCCTTTTTTTTTTTCAAAGTTAATCTTAAACCTGGATTTTACGTAGACGCAAGAGTTTCCATGCGAGGTGGTGTTCATTTAAAGACCAACGTAATCATTATAAAAAGTTGTAGGTTGACCTTTGTGCTCTAAATTTTGTTAGATTGTGAGTGTATATTGCAGTAGTGCCCCCAAACACAAAATGATATGTTTGGTGCCCGTGGGGGAGGAGGGAGAAGAAAGTGAAAGCAGAATGAAATGATATTGATGAAATCTGACCCCAGTTTATGGTGACCAAACACAGATGTGTTAACAGTGGGGGAGAAGAGGACAGGTAGCTTGAGCGTCAGTTCTGTCAAGCGTGTTCGAT
The DNA here is from genome assembly GCA_016801955.1 of Conus betulinus. Taxonomy (NCBI): domain Eukaryota; kingdom Metazoa; phylum Mollusca; class Gastropoda; order Neogastropoda; family Conidae; genus Conus; species Conus betulinus. The sequence goes on from JADBJO010000303.1 coordinate 485,564, forward strand.
GTCGGATTCTTTAAATGCCAGAGAAGTTATTTCACTTGCCTTTTTGTGTGTGTATGGGGGGGGGGGGGGGGGGGGGGGGGGGGGGGCTGCGTATGGTTACTTTTCTGTGCCACGAACCATGTGAATTCTCGGCTGTCTGTACTTGGCGGTCGACTGAAGGCGTGTTCAACTCACATACGTAACAAGGGAGTCTATTTATAGTGTGATTATGTTGACTATGTGTGTGCGTGCGTGTGTGTGTGTGTGTGTGTTTTAAAACTGCAAAGTTGGCATTTCCTCAGTATCTATGAGCGTGAGCATACTATTTACATACTATTTAAAAAATAATTGTCAGAATCAAAGATGAATTTGTGCTCGACCTTTTCAGCAATAACATCAATGAGACAAAACTGTTCTCATACATTATGATCACTTATAACTGTTGTTTTTTTATACTGCAGAAGGGCATATTAAGGAATGTTATCAGGAAAAACTAGCAAATATCACGAAACTTTTATCAAAATCGGATCATTTAATGCCATTTATACTGAGCAAAGGTGGAGATATGAATAAATACATTGCTAGATATAGAACTAAGTCAACCCAAATAGAAACAGGCAAGCTTCCTAGACATTACCTCAAAATGACACGTCACACTGATGACGCACTAGGAAAGAATTAAAAACTCGGATCAATTTCTCTGACCGAATTACATCTCTGGTATAAGATTTTCATCTTGAGAAACGCACGTTCGGGTCGTTGCATATCTGGCAGAAAGATCATAAGTAATCGAGGCCTGGGCATTTCAGAGAGCGGTTATCGACTTGAAATAGAGCGACTGAAGAAGACGGGAATGGGGGAGAAGGGGAGGGGGGCGGGAGGTCCTAGTAGCGGCAGTAGAAAATGACATTGGGAGGTGCAACTCCAGTGGCTTAGCAGATGTGATGTAGCGTTCATGGACTAGTCCACCCGCATCAATGCCCACATGTGAGGATACCGACAGTAGCTCACCCTGTCCCGTGCCCTGTGCAGGGGGACCTGAACACGGAGAAGGGGGTCCAGCGGATCCTTCAGGAAGCCACTCGACAGTCGGGGGGAGTGCAGCACGTGGTCGCTAGCCTCAAAGGCAACACCAACTGGAAGGAGGTTGGTCCTAAAGTACCAGACGGACGGGACGAACAGTCAGACAGACTGACAGACAGATAGACGGACAAGTATATCAGACCAGACCCCCCCCCCCCCCCCTCCCCCCATTTCTTTTCTGATAGCTGATACATGCATTCAGATACCGTATGTGTGTTCAAGTATGTTTACACTTACACGTTTGCATTTTAGATGCAAACCACGATAGCGTGAACGCTCTCTGTTTCTCTCTTTCAGCCCCGTTTTTTTTCTCATCCCTTTCCTTGGCACACACATACACACACACGCAAACATGTCCTGTTGATTGCTACAGATCGGACATCTGGTGGACCAATCAGTGAAAGACTTCCAGCGCGTCACAAACGCAGAGGCCACAACCCACTTCCTGTTGATGAGGGCCTTCTGCCTTACCTGGAACTCCAGTCAGGTGAGAGTCAGTGGACTGCTTCCTACAGCCCCGACTGAATCAAAGGCGAGAAATACATTCACAGACGCAGCTGCAACTGTTTATGACTAGAAGTTCTTCGGACCTAGTTAGTTATTATCAACACAACTTTTCCCCCCAAGTAAAAAGCTTCACACAAGCTCAGTACCAAATCACGTACAGTTCTTTCAACAACGATGCTACACAAAGTCAAAATTATCATGCGTGTATATGGTATTTCTTAAGTATCTGTTTGACACAGTCCGGGACATCTTAAAACACAGAGCACTTCATCCTCAACGGATTCCTCATTGCGTGTTCAGCATGATGATTTTTGTATCAACATCTCTGCTCGTTGGTGTTGAAAAGACCCAGGCTGAATCTTGTCAAAATAATCTGTAGATATCTGTTTACCTGTACTGAACAAATGTAGCTTCTTACTGAATGCGTAGAACTGAAACAAGTGTGAACAGAAACGTTACCAGTCTGAATTTGGCTTTCCTAGTTTTGCTGTTTGCAGTCTGTACTCCGTTGGCGAAAGGTTTATGCGATCGAGTTTTCTTCACTTACTTCTTGATGACGCTAAACAAAACCTAATTTCTCAAAGATATACAAACATTATCACTCGTTTACATTCACCTCTCGAGTCTAAAGCTTACACAGGAACCCTAAAGTTATTTTGTAACAGTAGGTCATTATTCATGTTCGGTTATTTCAACCATTGCCAAATATAATCAGTTGCAGATAATGCCTATTTGTTGTATCACATACTAGGTCATTCATCGTTTCTAACTTGAACTCCAAGATATCTTGTTTACTGAAAGTGTAGAAATTTGCAATCCTCAATAGTTTCTCAGAAAGACACAAACGAAGAGAGGAAGAGAACATACAGAGGGAGAGATGGTCACAGTCAAACAGACACAGAGAGAACAGGTAAGAGAACAGACAGAGGGAGAGATTGATACAGTCAGACACATACAAAAAACGCGCGTGCGCGCGCGCGGACACACACACACACACACACAGAGGCAGGCGCATCACAAACTAATACTTGGGAGAACTATTTAGCGAGAGCTGTGAACAACAATCACTCGTAAAACCAAGACGGTCCCTTTTTCAGGCACCACTTACACGGTGGTGACGGGGGGGTACCCATGGAATGCCGACTGGCCCCCCAACCCTCTGCAGCGAGTGGCCTGGGCACAGTGCGCGGGCTGGTGGACGGGGCGCGTGCCCAGTGCCAGAATTCCACAGTGGCTGTTAACGAACTGCGCCTCAAGTGCCAAGTGGAGAAACAGGTAGGGGAAAACACAAAGCCCTTGGTACTGCAGGGTGATGGTAAGTGCTGGAATGTATCGCGTAATTAAAGCACTGTGCTGTTTGAGCATCTGTTTGAGTACGGTTCAGCTGACCACACAATGATACCCCTGAGGGTGTCGGGGCGAGTTTTGGGGGGTGGGGTGGGGTGGGGGTTCAGTACAAGCAGCTCGCCGATCTTATGGAAGTTCTGTGCTAATGATTTTCTGGTGTCTGGTCCTCTCTGTGATTCTGGTTTGTTTTTTGTTTGTTGTTGTTGTTGCTATTTTGTTTTTGTTGTTTTCCTAACTTATATTTGTCCTGTACTGTTGTCTACTGTTCTTCTGCCTGTGTGGGCCGTTCTCCTGGCTTACACCTTGTCACAATTTATGATACACTAGGTTTCGAAGATCTGTGTGTATGCGTGTGTGCTTTGTTTTCATGGCTATTTTTGCTGGTGTTGTTGTCCGGCAACTATGTAGTAAAAAAAATGTACACATTTTCCAGAGTGAACATTGGCATCCATTTAGCAATATCTGTTTGTTCAGGCATCTTCTTCATTTTTTCAACTTGTTTAGGTCTTTAGTTTGTTTGCTTTGTAACCTGGAAGTGAAAGAAAGGAGCGACAGTGCTTGGCACACAACAGACCAGTGCTATCCACCTTTAAAATGTCAGGGTTTTAGCTACCATGTCATTAACTGCTCTAAGTGCTTATTGATCTGATTTCACTTCGCTGTTTGTCACCGTTTTAAGGTATAACCTCCCCCCTCCCCTCCCCCCCCCCCCCCCCCCCCCCCCCCCCCCCCTCCTCATCCCCGCTCAGAGGCGGGCCTGTGTGATCGGTCGTGCTATGACAACAAAAGACTTGAACGAAAACACCACCTCAGGGCTGCCACCACATGGAGTAAAAAGCGGCTGTCTTAGAGAAAACCCGAAGACGGCTATCTTAAAAGTCGTAACATGATGCCTAAACTATTGACGTCTATAACATCGACGAAACTAGGATGAGGAATCAGCGGTTTCATTTGAATTATCATACATAGTTTATGAAAACGAGTAACACACACACACACACACACACACACACACACACAAACAAAACACATACACATACACACACGCGCGCGCGCGCACACACACACACACACGCACGCACACTCATTCACACACACACACACGCACGCACACACACTCTTTCACACACACACGCACGCACGTACGCGCACACACACACACACACACACACACACACACACACACACACACACACACCTCAGTGCAACAAGAACAACAAAATCATGAAAACGTATTATAAACCAGCTCTGCAGCTTGGACAGTTAGTGACAAGTGCAATCCCAGCCAGAATACGAAAACAACAGAAAAAACACAGAAAATCCCATTTCAAAATATTTTTTAAAAGGGGGGGGGGGGGGGGGGGGTTCTAAAATAACTCTAAATGAAAATGTGCTAAAGGGAAAGAAGGCGGAATTGAAACTCGCCGCTGCTGTACTGCTCCACTGAAGATGGCAGGCAATGTACAGATCAGTAGCCCCATACCACTGCGCTAAAATTTTCCAGCTGCGTGTCTGAGATGGCGTTTCTTACCGCCAAGACGCATGACCAATCTCTCTCTCTCTCTCTCTCTCTCTCTCTCTCTCTCTCTCTCTGTGTGTGTGTGTGTGCGCGCGCGCGCGTGACAGTGTGTGTCTGTGTTACTGTGTGTGTGCGCGCGTGTGTGTGTGTGAGTGCGTGCGCGTGTGTGTGCGAGCGAGCGTACGTGCGTGCATGTATATGTGTGTTCATTTCCGCGTTCGTGCGATAGAACAGGCTAGCCCATCGTGACTGACGCGGATGGTGATCTTAATTAATTTGGAGGAGGAGGAGGATAATAATGATGATGATTTTGCTTCTGGGCCTGGTTCTGAAACTTCTCACGGAAACCTCAATTTGAATGTGAAGATTGTTATTGAAGATTTCGCCTAACTCTCACTCTGACTTTTCCTTCCTCGAAAGAATTTAGAATCAAGTCAGTTTTTTTTTTTCCCAAAATTCAGAAATTCATAAGAACCATATGACTTCAAACTCTTCATGCTTCCTCCCACATCCCCAACCTCTCCCTCTTTCCCCCTCCTCCCCTTCCCCTCCCCCTGGTTTCGCGAGACATTCAGTTCGGCTCTTCAGGATCCGCATTAGGCGTATTTGTGTCTACCACTTGTTAAAGCTGTCCACCTAGGTTGTCTCCCATCCTCACGAATATTCTCCTTTCTATGGAAACCGAGATAGTGGCTGTCCCTCCTCAGGTGACCACCTTTATTGCAAAGAAAAAAAAAGCATTGGACATTTCTTAGACTCAATGAACTACTTCCAAGTGCATGGGATGACTAGCTATCTGCTCTCGCTTTCTTCCAGCAGTCCTCTCTTCTTCCTTTTCTATTGTAATAGGAAAGTCAGTTGATGAAGAGCACATGCAAATAGTTTTTACCTTCGTTGAAACTTCTGCTGATGCATTGGCTGATCTCATGTGCTCGCTTCCCAGTTGTGCACATTGTGCTCTTGTCATGATGAGAGGCGCACGTTTGGAGGGGACAAAGCTACCTGGCGACCATAGACAGACTTCAGTTCAGGGCCAAACTCCTTTCAGACAAACTCAGACCTCGGTGGTGGAAAACATACGAGTTTATACCTCCTCAGCGTCCATGGAATGTTGTGTGTGTGTGTGTGTGTGTGTTTGCGTGCGTGCGTGTGTGTATGTATGTCTTTGTGTGTGTGTGTGTGCGCGCGCGCACGTGCGTGTCATGTACGTTCGCGCGTGCACGTGCTTCCCAATTGGCAGAAGCATTTTTGTTCATGTGTGTGTACCATTTTTCTTCCTTCTTTGTGGCACCATTCCTTCCGTCACTCCTTTGCAGAATGACGATGACCTGGTCGTACTGGGCCACCACAGACTGGGGAACGATCTGGTGGGAAAAGTCATCACGGCAATGGCCTCCAGCGGCATTCGTGACCAAGTCGTCATCAACAGCCGAGAAGGGGCCAGAAAATGGGCCGGAAGCAAATACGCCTACGTGTGACGAAAACCTCCACCAGGATCTATCCCCACGGTGAGCTAGTGCGCATGCGACCCAGTAGACATCATCCAAAAGTCTGGTCCAAAAGTTGGGTCCTAGTATGAAGAGGTGGTCCACACACGCGACGACGCCCATCCCTTGCTTTGTACATACGTGACTAAAGTGTCCTCAAGCTAACGCCCCCCCCCCCCCCCCCACCCCCCCCCCCCCCCCCCCCAAAAAAAAAAAAAGGAAAGAAAGAAAGAAAGAAAAAAACAGAGCTGTTCATTCATTTTCATCACAAAGAAACTGGCATGGAAATTTCATCGCACCAAATACAACCCTGGAAACACGTTGGCTAGAGCAGGCGGTGTAGCTATAATACAGATCCCCACCAACGCCAGCCACCCCGGAGCGGGACTGTCAGCCATATGTCTTTTCAGCACGGCAGGATGACATTTCAATTCAAATACAAAACAAAATCAAATAGTTTGTATGAACCAGCCACGATAGTAACGTCCAAATTTGGCGTGATCATCTGAACAAATTCCAACGTCACTTTCTGTTCATAATAATATACATCCAATAGTCAGCGTCACCATTAGACATGATACTATACAGTCAAAATTCAGTGTCACCAACAAAAAATGATGTCATACAGCGAAAATTTGGTGTCATTACCAGTCATAAAGCTATGCAGCCAAAATTCCACCAGACCAAAATGTGGCGTCACCACCAGTCGCAACGTAACAGAGTCAAAATTTAGTGTAACCACCGCATACGATGCTAAAGAGCCAAACTGCGGCGTCAACGCCATACTATACAGCCGGTATTCAGGGTCACCACAGGTCACGGTGCCATACAACCAAAATTCAGAGTTATCACCAATCACGGTGTAACTCAACCAAATTTCAACGTCATTACCAACCTCGATTCAGCGTCGCGATAATCATGGTGTGATAAATCCAAAATCCAGTTTCCAAATTGAGCACAATGGATTTAATTCTGCCAAAATTCAGTCACCATCTAACACGCCATCATACAACCAAAATTCAGTATCACAGCCAGCACTGATACTGTAGAGGCGAAAGTCAGCGCCACCTCCGGCCTCACAGTGACGGCCCTTCAGCCCCAATTCAGCATGGTGTCACCCACATAAGAATCCACTTTTAATTCAAAATGCTCAGCAGTTAGTGTCATGTGATACTGTCAAAGCTCTACCGAAATGTTTTTTTTTTTTTTTCTAAGAAATCATCATAAGTAATAAAATAGGCGCGACAAAATCCTGTGAACAATCAAAAAAAAGCGCGTGGTAAAATGAAAGATAAGCATCATACGAGCAAAAAAAAAAAAGAAAAAAAAAAAAAAAAAAAAGAAAAAGAAAACAAAAAGGAAAAAGAAAAAAAAAAACGAAGAAAAACATCAGCAAAAACAAAAAAAGGAAAAGAAAAAAAAACAAACATCAAATGTCTCCAGAAAATGGGAAAACACGTGAGGCAACGTCACCTTTTACTATCTTTGTTTCTTTCGTTTTTTCACAAGTCCAAATACACCTTAAGACTAAAAGAAAAGCAGCACTTCAATCAAGCTGCACATTATTCAGATTAAGAGAACGTTGTAAGTATCTCAGCACACCTTCATTGCACGGTGCGTCAAAGTTGTAAGTGTAATACTTACCGTGACAAGTGATGGGTAAACCCGTGGCAAAAAAGGAACCGAAGCGAAAACGAAAGAACAGAAGAAGAGAAGAAGAAAAAAAAGCAAAATCGAATTATTCCGATAAACAAAGCAAGAAAGTCATAAAATTGTGCAGCCCCATAAAGAAGGCTGAAGACGCGATCTACAAAGAGATTATAAAACATATGTTGGCATCGGCGTCTGTGGTCTGGAACAAAATAAAGCCTGTCTATATCAATTTGCATTGTGGTTTGAGAGAGAGACACAGAGAGAGAGGGAGGGAATTAACGTATAAGCATCAATTATGTGGTTGGGTATAGTAATAATCATGCTTGCAAAGTGAAAAGTGTAATTTTCAACATACCCCCCCCCCCCCCCCCCCCCTCCCCCCCGGGCGCACGCGCATGGTCTGTTATTGTCATTGAAAAATTCACTCGCGGTTGTGCCAGCAATATGAGGCCCTAGCGTCACTCTGTGTGTTTGTGTGTAAGGGGCTAGTGCTGCTGCTGCTGCTCTCTCTCTCTCTCTCTCTCTCTCTCTCTCTCTCTCTCTCTCTCTCTCTCTCTCTCTCACGGTAGTTTTTTTGCAGTGAACATGACACATTTGAATTTGTGCTATCTTTGACGTCTCGCCTGCGCTGTGGTTGTCGTCACTGTCGAAATCGTCGTCTTACCTGCGCCGTCGTCGTCATGGTCGTCGACGAATCGCCAATGTTGTTTTTGTTGTTTTTTTTTGTCGTTTTTCTGGCAGCATTATGTCGATGTCGACGCACTTGGTGTGATGTTTGAATATGTTCACATATTTGTGGGCCTGATGAGAGACTACGTCTTTCAAAAAGAATACGACTGGCATGTGGACATATCATTTAAAAAAAAAAAACAGAAACAAAAAAAAAAAAAAAGAAAAGCGAGGACAAACTCATGTTGGATGTTTTGTACAAGAAAACTATCACTGATTACTGTTACGGGAGAGCAGTTTAGCGCACAAACGTGTACGATTAAAATCAAGAATTCTTTACAATGATCGTGAAGGTCCGTCGGCCGAGAGAAGAGATCGTACTGTGTGTAGTTTTCTCTGGTCAAGTCCGTCATAGAAATAATGGCTTTTGTCCTCTAGGAGGAAAAAACAAACCCATAAGCCAATGCCAGTCTGGATCTTAACTACACACTGGCTGAAGACAGATCACGACAGAGCTATCCTTCTGCAGCGGAGATGACAGAAGAATAAATGTGATTCTGGTCATCCAGCGGGTCCCGCCGTCATCTCTCTGCGACGAGCGAGGGACCAGCTGTCTGAGAACAAGGCACCTTCCTTCACCACCTCAAACCGGCCGCGATATATCCCACTGTAAACTTGTGTCATCCATTCTGCTCGCTGTCTTTCATGAAAAATGAACTAGTTGTGCGTGCGCACAACACACATACGCGCGCGCGCATGCACACACACACACACACACACACACACACACACACACACACACACACACCACACCACCACCACCACCCACCACCACCACCACCACCACTACTAACTACTTCTACGTCTCTCGGCAGTTGGAAATGTAGGGGTTAGTCGGGGTAAAAGGTTGAAGGGGGCACGGGCGGGGGGGGGGGGGGGGGGGGGGGGCAGGGGTTGGGAGGGGGAAGGGTGTGTGTGGTTGTTATGGTGATGGTGTGGCGGGGCCATTGCACAGCCAGTCTTTGTTGCTGTTACTAAGAGTGTATATCTGTGCAGGTCTATTTTAGTACAGCACCTTCAGCCTTCTGTTTGGGGTTGGAGCTAAGCACACACACCTTCAGTGACCTGCCACTCACATCCACAAACGTTGATAAGCCTTGCGTCACAATACAAAATGCTTGTCTCATCGTGCCAGTGAATCAGAACACGCAGTGTAGATAGTGAGCTTATTTATATAACATTTAGAAACTACGTGAACTGATCTTGAAGTCAATTACGTGGTCATTGTGTGGACGCTGGAAATGGCATCGTCGTCATCAGACGCTTTTCACCATGTGTTATAAAGTTAGACCGGCGTTTTGATTCTCAAGTCATTGTTAAGTGATGAAACTCGTCTGTAAAGAACTACTAAAGTGCCTTCATCAATGTTAAGATAGTAGTTGCCTTTTAACGCGCGACTAATTTTATGATAGGGTTTATTGTCTGCATCAATATATTTGTTGAAGTTCGGTTACCGCGCGCGCGCGCGCGCGCGCGCGCGCATGTATGTGTGTGTGTGTGTGTGTGTGCGTCCGTGCATACGAGCAACGTGTGTGTGTGTGTGATTGCCTGTTACATTTTTCATTGTGGGAGTGATAGGAGCTCAGCCTCATTTAGGGAATGACAATTGCAGATGGCATCACTCTCATAGAGCAGTATCCTTCGATTATCGAGCTCAATTTCAAAAGGGAATGTCTAAAATGTGCCATGATTTTTAAATGCCACACAAATTTAAACGATACGAACACGATCATTTGACGTCACATGCATATAGTCGCGTGCACGCGCACACAAACGCGCGCGTTTGCGCGTGCACACACACATACGCACACACATACATACATACATACACGCACTCACGCGTGCGCGCACTCACACACACACACACGCGCGCGCGCGCAAACTCAAGACCATTGCAGTTTCCAACATTGCTTCTTTTCTTCAGCCTTTTTTTTTTCTCATGACGCAAGGAAAGAAAAAAATGAATAAATAAATAAGTAAGTAAGTAGGTAAACGAAGGAATAAACCTACGTTTCAACTCCATGGCGTGGCGATTTTCTGATCACATTTGCGCACACCTTCAAGCATCACGAGTCAGGACAGAAGGGATGATGTTCCACCTGCACTAATCAGTCCTCATCCTATCCCCAGCCTACCCTCGACACCCAATCGCACTACCCACCCTCTTCTTACCCGTTCACTGATATGTTCACTCACCCTTGAGGGTATGCTAAGAAAGTTGAGTAGTCGGTAAACCGACTCCCATGTTAGTTTACAGTTCTCTCTCTTTTATTTCATCTCTTTTTAGGAGAATTTGGGTCTTGTTTACTGGACTTGGAGATGGAGGCGCGCGAGCGCGCGCGCGCGCGCGCGCGTGTGTGTGTGTGTGTGTGTGTGTGTTTATCTGCTAGTGTGTGTGTGTGTGTGTGTTTTTTATCTGCAAGTGTGTGTATGGGTGTGTGTGTGTGTGTGTGTGTGTGTGTGTGTGTGTGTGTGAGAGAGAGAGAGAGAGAGACGTGCACGTGCAAAAGCGCTCATCATACACACATAAGAACGAAGATGGGCACTGAGGGAACGAGACAGTATACAGTTGACAGTATCTCCTAATCCCTCTGTTCTTACTTCTAAGGCAACCCCTCCCTCACT
>JADBJO010000303.1:501492-503992 GCA_016801955.1 Conus betulinus
GCTTACCACTGTAAATGCTCCCAGGAGATGGAAAAAGCATCAGTTGCTTCTGCTTCTGGATCCGGCCTGTATGAAATGTATCGCCGCATTTGAAAGTTCAACCTGGAAGCAAAAAGTTCAATATCTGGAGAAGCCCTGAGATGTTGGAAGGCAGACTGCAGAGCCTGCTCATCAGTTTCCACTCAGCATCAGTGTTCTGACGCCTGGACACCTTGTCAGCTGTGCTGTTCTGTTTCTCTGGAATGTGCGCTGCACTGATCCAGATATTCTTAGAAATGCACCATGACCAAATTGTAAATGCGATGTCATTACAAGCATCTGAAGGGCTTGTTCCCATGCGATTGATACAGCTGACTGCTGTTGTATTGTCTATCATTATCCGGACATACTTGTTTTCCAGCTTTTCTTGAAATGATTGCAAAGCAAGTAAAACAGCTTTCAATTCCAAACAATTAATGTAAAAGCCTTATACCTGCATCCCAAACCTGTGCCACTAGCATAAGTGGTGACAACTATATCTGGTTCAGTACTGCAAATGTCATTCTCTGTATCAGACACATAGACAATCCACCATTGAAGTTCCTCCGTACTCTCTTCAGACAACTGCATAAGTTGGTCAGAATCATGTCTGCTCCTCTTCAAAGCTTTTTTTTTTTTGTCTTTCTCAAGCTGTCTGTAATAGAGAGGTCCATACTTGACAGCAGCAAAGCTAGCAACGATTTTTTCCTATAACTTGAACTCATCAAGAAGCTTTTGACAACTAGACAGTATGCTGGCCACCCTTTCAGCGCTATGAGTGACTTTCATGGTGACAGAATCTATGATGACTCCAAGGTATTGAAATCCTTGTTGTGGGTTGAATAACCGCCTTGGTTGGGTGAATGATAAATCCTAACTTTTGAAACAAATCAGTGGTGTCTGTAAACATTCCTCACGCAGTTGCTCTCTGTGAGTCCAATCAACAGAGAATCATCCAAACACCCCGTAGATACATGGCCTTTCATTCTAAGGGAGGCATAGACAGGTTTCAACAGCTTTGTGAACAAACGGGGAGCTGACGACAGGCCATTGGGTAAAGCACTGAATTCATTGAGTTGATCTCTCCGTTGAAATCTGAGTAGCTTCTCGTGCTGTTCATGCATTGCTACACTACAATAGGCATCCTTCAGATCAATTGAGGCCATGAAGCATCCTTGAGTTATCAAAGTCAGGGCTGTGTTCAGAGTATCCATTTTCAAATGACAACTGACTCCTAAATTGAGTCTTTTAGATTTAAAATCATGCCATAAGACCCATCTTTCTCTTGCCTGGTAAAAACTGGAGAAACAACTTCACCAGGGCAATGCTCACAAGGGGAAATTACTTGCTTAACTATTAACTTTTGAACCTCTGAATCAATGATCTTGCACTCTTTCTGATTTTTGACATTTTAGTGCAAGACAGCCTGGATAAGTGGTCTAAAGACAGTCAAATTCAACCTTAATCTCTGCTATCATGCTTAAAATCTCTGGGTCTGAAGTGATTTTGGACCACGCATCTTCAAACTGTCTTAATCTCCCAGCAGTAAACTCATGTTTCTGAGGTTTTAAATATGGAACCAAGCTCACCTCTTCTACTGGGAGCCGGGATTCTGATGTCCCCCGTTTCTGCTGAAACCAATGCTGTTTTTTTTTTGTTCGATCTGTTCCTTTGGCCTAGGCCTAGAAAACGACCACGTGGGCGAGCCGACTCAGGGTAGTAAGAACCGCCGGCTTGTCCACGATAGTAGCGGGCGTTTCTGTGGTACCTACGCTCATGGCCTACACTGGAGCTGATGCGGTCGGTCTCACGCACGTCTTTCAGCGTCGCGGACAACCTGTCCCCAAACAACTGGTGTGTGATCGGGACCGATTCATCACAGATCCGCGAAAACTGCTTGTTTACATGTGGTCTGGTACCACTGCGTCTGCGCAAGTAAATCTCGCGCGAAACGTGACCCAAAATAGCCACCGCACTAGTACAATGCTTAACGGCTTCAGAATTGGCCGCTGAACTGGGCAAGCCGCCAGGATTATCAAGTAATCCGTTTGCGGCACGCACGCACGCAGTCGCCGCCTTGATGACCGCTCTCAGAATAATTATGTTGCATTTTCAGGTTCCTTTTGATGGTCTCACACGGTAATTTCGACCATATGTCGCTGTTTACGGTCGGGACGATCAATAGCTGACAATTTGCGGTCTGTTGTAGGCTTCAAATTTCTTCTTCTGTAGATCCGGGCTAAGTTTGTTCGTGAACCAACCATTAACAATTTCTGCCAGTTCCTCTCTCATTTCTTCGCTTACAGATTTGTCCATACCGCTCAGTTCAGCGACTGTTTTTTCAGTAAGGTCAGATTTGTCTCTGACTGGTCAGCATTTTTATTCTGCGACGCGAAAAGCCGTGCCTCTTTTTCCTCTAATTCTTCCAGTTCCCCATCTTCTCTCAGCTGCGAAATATCACTGTTGTGTTCCTGTTCTGACT
>JADBJO010000303.1:508992-521492 GCA_016801955.1 Conus betulinus
TTGACATTTGTTGGCCTATGCCACTTTCAGTCAACGAGATATCAGGCCTCAATATTTTGTTTCTGCATCGAGGCGTCTATCCATGCGTAGTAAATGAAAGAAACCTAATGTTTTCACTTGACGTTTTTGCAAAACCCTCATCTCACTGACACAGCCAAGCGAAAGTCAGTAACACAATCAGCAGATATGCCCATCCCATACACGTTTTTGTTTTTCCTACGGGTTCAGTATCAACGTGAGGTAAGCGCAGGCAGAAATCGAAGCAAACTAACAAGAAAAATTAAAAGAGAAATTTCTGTTCCTCCGAATGAAAGAGACAAACAAACTACAATACAAATCACGTCATTTCATTTCACACCCATTTTGCGCGCAATTTGAGAAGGAAAGTGATCGTTCCTCCCTTGTTTTCAGTGTCATGAGTGTTGTCTGTCTGGCCTGAAGAGAACCAAAGAGGTCAGGACACGTCGTGTTTTGTCTTGTCTCTTCCGTTCGGCGGAATTGTACTTTTTCTCGTAATTTTTTTTTCTTTTTAAATACGAGGGAAAGTTGTTCAAGACTGATTTTTCACATTCTAACTGACAAACATTGATTTTTCATATTCTAACTGACAAACATTGATCTTTCATATTCTAACTGACAAACATGACACAAGCAAATACAAGGACAGTTAATGAGTAAAATGTTCAAAAGCTGAATTTCTTCGGGCACGACGGTAGTTGTCCCTCAAGACAGTTTGAAGCGTGTGTTGGTACACAGATTGAAGTGTTACAGGTGGTTTGAGTAGAGGGGTGGGGTGTGTGGGGGATGGTGTGGTTGTACATGGACAGTAGTTAGGTGCCTCTTACCGGTTTGTGTCACCGGAATTTGAACTGGCAACCGTCTGGGGTGGTGGTTATGCCTGCATCTTATTTGTTCATTCATTCATGCGGTACTCATTGTTCGTCTGCTTCATTTGTTTATTTACTTGCTTGTACTTCTTTTCTTGCACTTTCTCCTTCCATACTATCCCTGTTCAGTTCTCCCCCTTCCTTCCATCATACACACACACACACACACACACACACACACACACACACACACACACACACACACACACACACACACGAGGTGGTTTGGATTCCACACCGCTCTTTTGGCCGCCCTCGTTGCCATCTCCTTTGTTCCCAACATGGACACTTTCAAAATTGTCCTGCTGCAGCCCCAGAATAGTAGCGCGCTGGCTTGCTCGTGTATTCTATTGTCCCTTTCCACTTCCACCTGTTCCTACGTATACAAACAAAACTGAAACGTATGCACCCCCCCCCCCCCCCCCCCCCCCCCCCCCCCCCCACCCCCCCCCCCCACACACACACACACACACACACACTCACACACACACACTCGGGCACGCACACACACGTACGCACACACAACAAATCAATATGAACTTATCCCAATGTTGAGAGCTGTTGTACTCACTTCTTGAAACTTTCTTACGCCGGAGTTGACGATGCCGAGGGTGGTATTGTCGATAAGCGTGTAGTTGGCAAAGCCGCAGAAAATGCCTCTCTCAAAACGAGTGGGAAATCGTTGGAATTGATACCAGATGCCAACGAACTGTGAGCAGAAGGAAATGACAAGCACCAAACAGAAACAATCAGTAACATAGGTTATTGAGTTGCGAACGGATCTTTAACTTGTGTACCATCTCCAGTCATCTTGACCATGTGTTGCCAATGGATGGAGATAGTCTGGGACGAGCGAGTGAAGCTGACGACCTGTGCGAACTCTCACTCACCTAAATGCAGTACACTCACAGGTCAAATCATCATATCCCACTCCCTCAGTCCTACCATGGAGTATCTGTAGCGACGGGCAAGTGATGAAGTAGCAAGTATAAATACATGCAAAGCTGTCACCTCAAACCCACGCACGGGTGGCTCAGGATGTCATGGAAAACTGACACCTCAAACCCACGCGCGGGTGGCTCAGGATGTCCATGGAAACTGTCACCTCAAACCCACGCACAGGTGGCTCAGTGCGTAGGGTCTGCTCTGTACTGGGCTGAAGCAGCAAAGCGGTTGGCTACCCCCTTCTCCCCGACCCTCCAACCTCTACCTCCTCCACTTCAGCAACCGCACCCCCATCACCACCCTCTCCGCCCTCCCTGGCATTTCTGGTGCCACAGAACTTCATACTCAACGCTGCCTTTGAGATTCAAATGCAGGCGGAGTACGAACTACTTTTCGACTGCTTGAGATGGCTGATGGCTCACGATAATCATACAAATTGGTCTGGGCATGCATCCAGAATCCCGCTCGCAGCACTTCCAAAGTAAGGTAAATTAAAAATAATCGAAAGAACTAAGTTTTTTTTTAATGTATAATAAGATTAACAAGACAGAGACTTCTTTTTCTTTTGTTGAAAGAACTTGAGCATTGGACTTCATACACAAAGCATGTTTTTTGTTGTTTGTTTGTTTCGTGTGTTAGAATCAAAATCACGATGAACTTCAGAAGTGTAAAATATGTTATTTCTCTACCTTTTCAAATCCTGATCTTTTTGCATACGTTGAAATGGAATGGTATTCAGCGAATAATCATTTTCAACGTAATAGGAATTATATCTTCGATGGAACGTTTGACATGGATAGACATCACGATGTTTGTCTAGTAGGCAGCAATATATATTTGCGTCAAAAACTCTATTACAAATATGAAGAGTCTTATCATCTCTTCTTTAAATCGCCAGGGTCTAGGTTCATACAAGAACAAAAAAAAATATTCGTTTCAACACCTTAGACAAAAAATGACATGCTATACATTTGTTACAGGACACGCATGTCAGTGCAAAGATGGCAAGACAAGTGAATGGGGCTGAATGGGGCTTGAAGGTGTATTCTCGTCAAATAATTCTGGATCAAGAGGGGTAGCCACCTTGCTGAATCAAAATTTTGAATTTAAAATCCTGAAAACTGTCAAAGATACACATGGCAACAATATAATTCTTGCATGAAAAACAGTAGATCTGGACATTCTGTTAGTTAATATACATGGACCTAACAAAGACAGTCCCGAATTCTTTGATGAAATCAAGAAACAAATTGATGAGATGGGTACTGCTAACATCATAGTAGGCGGGGACTGGAATTTGGTGATAAACCCCCAACTTAGATTATTACCACTACAAAGCAAGAACCAATCCCAAAGCATAGAAAACTACTTCAGATGGTGAATGATCTTGAACTTGTTGATATTTGGAGAGAACTTAACCCAGAAGTTCTGAGATATAGTCCAGAAGCTCGGCCTCTTTACAGCAGAGTCGCCTAGATTTTTTTTCTTAACTGACAGTCTCATTAGCAAGATAAAGAACGCAGATCCCTTTACGGCTATAGAAGTGGCCATTCTCTAATAATCATTGGCTTCAACTTTAAAGTAGAAAATAAAAGGAAAACGTTTTGGAAATTTAATTCTGCTTTACTGAGGGATGTAAATTATGTAGAACTAGCTAAACAAAACAATCGAAGAGATAAAACTTCGGTGTGCAGTATCCCCATGCTCACGGGAAAACGTAAGATTCCGATGGATGAAATTCAGTTCACGACAAGTGATAAACATTTTTTTAGATGTTTTAATTACGGAAATAAGAACAAAAACTGTAACTTTCGGCACAGAGAGAAAAAAAAAAGAGAACTAATGGAAAAAGAAGAATAGTTAGAATGAGAATCGAAAAAATGAAAAAAACTTGCCAAGTAGAAGTAATCCAAGGGAACTGCGAGAGAGAAGAGACGAACTCGTGCAATTAAGAAAGGAAAAAATGGAAGAGATCGCTGCACGATCCAAAGCAGATGGGTATCTGAGCGGGAAAACATATCTAGATATTTCTGCAATCTTGAGAAACGTCATTTTGTCAGCAAACAAATTTCAAAGCATGTAACACGCCAAGAAAATGTAATAACAGAAACAGACAAAAAATTAGCTGCAACTAGGACCTATTATGAATACTTACACAAAGAAAGAAGAGTAAAAGACATGGACATTGATAGATATGCTGGAAATTTACCAAAGCTTGAAGAAGCTGAATCCAAACAACTAACGGGACTAACAAATAGACAAGAAGCTTCAGAAGCACTGAAAGGAATGCAAAATGATATGAGCCCTGGCACTGATGGGATGACAGTAATTGTTTTGATTTTTTCTGGAAGGACAGGAGAGACTTATTGCTCGATCTTTATATGCAGATTTTACAAAAGGAGAGCTGTCCATTACTTAGAGATTATTACTTGCTTACCAAAAGGATTAAAGCCAAAAGAACATCTACAAATGGAGACCTATATCATTATTAAATGTGACGTACAAAGTAGGATCAACATGCACAGCCAAATGATTAAAATACATCCTGCATAAAATACATCCTGCATAAATTAGCCATCTATGTCTGGTCTGGAGAGGTCGCTGGATGTGCTGTTTTTCTGTCTGGTGTCCAGTGGTTTTTTCATTTGTGTGTTGTGAGGTCGAGTGGTTCCTGCTTGCATCCCCTAGGTTCATCCTCCGTGCAACCCCTTGGTAAAAGCGTGTTCTTCATCTGTTCATTCTTCAACCTGTTTGGCGTCATGTTGTGTACCTTCGTTTTTATCAACATTTGTAGCATGATGTAACATATATTCTCAAGAATGTATTTGTTTCGACGCCTATGTTTCCTGCAGAGACCGAGACCGACACAAAAAAAAAAAAAAAAAAAAAAAACAGAGGTAATTTCGACGTGGCATATACATACATACATACATATAATATACATATATATATATATATATATATATATATATATATCTGTGTGTGTGTGTGTGTGTGTGTCTGTCTGTCTGTCTGTCTGTCGGTCGGTCTCGGTCTGTCTGTCGGTCGGTCTGTCTGTCTGTCTGTCATGCAGTAATCTGAATCTGAAGAGCGTGATTGTTGGTAGTTAAGTGTGAATGTATGCTAGTCCATATGTGATGTGAGTGTGTTTGATTGATAAGGTTTGTTGGTTGCACCTTGAAAAGAAACGCTAGAAAAGAAAAAAAAAAGATAAATTGTGTGTCGTCTGTTCTGTTGTGTTTAATGTGGGGTGCCTAAATGCTTGTATCACTAGCGTGACAACACATACCCTTTCGATGTCAAAATCCTCCTCGATCGGAGGCTTGGAACATTTGCCCTTCTTCACCACTGAACTCGCCGACGTCACACTGATGAACGCCAGCACAGCCACCAGGGACAGCGACAACGACTTCATCATCTTTGTCTGGTAGACTGAGGCAACGTTATGTCTTCTGTACGGAAGAATATGAAAGAAAACAGGTAAAACTCTCTCTCTCTCTCTCTCTCTCTCTCTCTCTCTCTCTCTCTCTCTCTCTCTCTCTCTCTCTCTCTCTCTCTTGGGCGTGGACATGTGGACCCAAATGCTCTTGTGCATGGGGATTTAAAAAGATACCTTGTATATATTAATATTGTTGTGATTTTTGGAAAACTATGCAAAAGATGTCAGTGAAGAAAGGTCAAACACATAATGACATATCTGTTGATGACTGGCATCAACATTTTACAGAATTATTGCCAAACGACAACGATGGAGAACGTTGCTTCAATTTTGAGTAAGAAATCATTGATACGGATGATGATATGAATACTTCTAATCGCCCAGTTTCAAAAGAGGAAGTAATGTCAGCGACAAAAAAAGCCGAAAAGCACAAAATCAGCGGGGCCGGATGGATGTATTGGTGAATTGTACAAACACGTAGGTAATTTCCTGGTTGACTTCCTTCTAAAATTCTTAAATGCACTTTTTGATCAAGGAGTCCATCATATTGCCAGTGTTTAAGAAAGGGTCGGTAAATAACCCAGGTAATCATAGGGTCATATCTTTGTGTGATGTAAGCAGTAAACTTTATAGGTCCATCATTAATTGTAGATTGCAAGAGTAAGTTCAGCAGAATACTATGACGGCGAACACCAAGCTGGTTTTAAGAAAGGCTGTTCTACTATTGATCAAATGTTCACTCTTTTAGCAATAGTCCAAAAGCAGTTATTTTGGAATCGTAAATTGTACGTAGCTTTTATAGTATTTGAAAAAGGCTGCCGACTCTGTTTCAATTTAATTACTGTGGCCTCTTCTATATAACAATGGAATTATTGATAATAATATAATAATAATAATGTGCGGACTTTTATAGCGCAGTCTCGCGGTGAACGACCGCGCTCAGCACGCTTTACATGAAAACATAAAAAGGTACAACATACACGAAATATATAAGCTTATGTCACCACGACCAATAACGTAAAGCATTTGAAATGAACAAGCAAATTAGAATAAAATTCACACACATACAAGATTTATAGCTCATTTGTAAAACGATACGTCAACAAGGACAACCCGTTCAACACACACACACCCCCCCCCCCCCCCCCCCCCCCCCCCACACACACACACACACAGCAATATGACAAGATATAAAATGATTGATTACCTAATGTTTTGTTTTTAAAAACGAGGACATTAATAAAGATGGGTGTTTATTTGGAATCGTAATGCAATTTAAATAAGATAATATGTTTTAATGCCTTTTTAAAAGATGATTTTGGCTGAACATAGCGGATAGATTTTGGCAGTAAATTCCATTGTCTTGGTGCAGCTAATGAAAAAGAACGTTCGCCAAAGTCCTTGTGCGAATCTTCGGAATGCACAAAGTCAGATGATCTGTAGACGAACGGAGGGGTCGGGATGGTGAGTAAATGGACAGCAGATCGGAAAAATAAGCTGGAGAAGACTTTGAGAAGAAATCGTGGCAAAGGAGGGATAGCTTATACTGAATGCGTGCTTCAATTGGCAACCAGTGTAAGGTTTGTAACAAAGGTGTAACATGATCTCTTTTTTTTTTTTAGCCTTAAATACTTGCAGCTGGATTTTGCACCTTTTGTAGCTTATCTATAGATCTTTTAGGGCATCCTGCCAAAAGGTCGTTGCAATAATCAAGTCTAGAGAGATCAAAGGTACAGACTAATGTTTTTTGTTGCTGCTATTGTGAGGTAGTGACGAATAGGCCTAATCTGGCGTAGAGCTGCATAAGCTGATTTGCAAATGTGCGATGTGTGTTCGTTAAGTGATAAGTCATCAGATATAATAAATCAAAGGTTGCGTGCAAAAGGGGAGAGCGCATATCAAAGTTCCAATATGAATATTGGATGGTTTAGGTCAGTGTAAGAAGGATTTCTTCGAGTGAATGAGAAGTGCCTCAGTTTTATCATCATTTAACTTCAATTTATGTTCAGTCATCCAAGATTTTACCTGACTAATACAAGTTTGCATATTCTGTATATTTTTTATCTATTTCCACTGGCTGACAAGAGCTGTAAAGTTGGGTGTCATCTCTGCATCTGACAAGTTAGAAATGGACTGTCGTTTGATAAGAGCATGGAGAGGTTTTGTATACATAATGAATAGGACAGGACCCAATACTGAGCCCTGGGGCACGCCAAAAGATAATGGTTCTGCCTTAGATAATGAGTCATTTATGATGACAGACTGTGTGCATTTTGTTACGTAGCTCTGAAACCAAGACAAGGCTATTCCAGAAATGCCATAATGACAATGGAGTGTGTGACACAGGGAGAGAATGATCAATGGTGTCAAAAGCTGCACTTAAGTCAAGCAAAGTCAACAAAGATATATCGCCACAATCCAGGGCAGACAGAATATCATTGATGATCTTGATCAGTGCCGTCTCAGTACTGTGCGAGGGTCGGTAAGCTGATTCGTCAGGGCTGAGCAAAGAGTGTGTGCTTAAATAGTCCAAGAGCTGATCAAGAACAACTTTCTCAATAACTTTTGACAAGAATGACAGGTTTGATTACTGGACGATAGTTCTTTAAAATATTTTGATCTAGGGGTGACTTTTTCAATAGGGGGTTTGACTACAGCGACTTTAAGTAATGATGGGAAACAGTCTGAAAATAGACTTTCATTAACAATGTGGGTGAGGGTTGAGAGAGTAATTTGTTAAGACATTCAGCCAGCAAAGGAGTTGGATAGGGTCAAGAGAGCAAATGGTAGGTTTTGCCTTTAAAGTGATTTTTTTCTGAGATCACACTGTGATACAGAATTAAATATGTCAAAGTTAGAAACCACCACAGAATCAGAATTACAGGAGCCTATGGAGAAGGAGCCGATTAGATGATCAAGTTCGGAACGAATATCAGAGATCTTTGATGTAAAAAATATCACTAAAAACTTTTGGAAGCTGACTGCGGGGAGCCGGAGTGGGAAGGGACGAAGACTTAACGTTGCCCAGCGGTTTACCTCACACTTTAAATAACTGTTTGACAAACTTACTGTCTATGACCTGAGCACTGCGATAGATCGTTTTTGCTTTTTCAACAATTCTTGTAACTTTTCTTTTTGCAGTGGTACAAATCTGATTAAAAACAGTAAGCCCAGTTCTGTTCTTTCGTCTTTCTGCACGACGTCTCTCTCTCTCTCTCTTTGCCTCCCCGAGCTCTTCCTTGACACTGGGATACCATGGAGCAGAATGTCCGGCCTTGACCTTATATCGAGTGACAGGAGCATGTTTATCCAGCACATTACGCAGAGTGGAGTCTAACTGTTCCACTGAGGGACATAGATCAGGTGGCACGGTCGAAGAATGTCGTGCTTGAAGTCTTCTTTGTCCAAGGCACGTAAATTGCGGGCCTCTTTGTAGATATCAGGAGCTGGCGGAGTCTCTAAGAGGAGATCACAAAGAATGCAAAAATGGTCAGAGCTGAGTTCCTGTGACACTGAAGTGGATTGAACAATGTTGTCTTGAGGTCGGAACATAACCCAGTCAATAATATGTCCACGGTTATGGGTGGGCTGGGACACTGACTGAACAAAAGAAAACATGCTCAAAAAATCAATCATCTTTGCCGTATTTGCACGGGTGTGGTTCATTAAAATGAAAATTCACATCACCGAGAATAACTGTACTAGTTTTGCCGCTATTGCTAAAATCAAGCAAATCAGGACATTCCTGTAAAAACAATAAATCTGTTAATTTATTTTCGACACCAGGAAAAGCACGATAAAGGCACCGGAAATGAACGGTATTTTGCTGCGATGAAAACACTACCTGCACAACCTCAAACGATGTGTGAGGGAAGGGAAAGGTGATGTTGAATTTAAGGTAGCCCGCCAAGTCATCTTTTTATACAACAGCAAGACCCCCACCACGGTAGGACCGTGGGAACGACCTGACAGAGTAACCATACGGCGCTAGGTCAACACACTTAGCCTCATCACCTTTCTCTTTACACCAGGTTTCTTGCACAAACATCATATCAATGTGGTGGTCCAAAATAAATTCACATACAGCTACACGTTTTTCCGGAGGACCAAGAGACTGAGCATTAAAGGAAGAAGCGATGCGAAGGTATTTGTTAGCTTGCCGTATAATGGAGTGAGATAGAGGAATATGAATGAGATTTGAAGATATCATACTGATACGCTTGCGGCGTCTCTCACAAGTATCTACAGTCGATGATGCAGCAAACACACGGCTAGCAATAACAGCAGAATGACGACTCTGAGCCGTCGTCTTATGAGAAGACACATGGGGGGGGGGGGGGGGGGGGGGGGGGGGGGGGGGGGGGGGGGGGGGGTGGTATGGAAACTAAAGTTTTAATGGCCCTCTGTTTTCTCTTGCCTCCTCGTCGAGTTCGTTACCGTGGTAAACCGGCACCTATGCCCACCTTTCGCAATCGAGCAACAAGGTCAGGGGTCAGGGGTGAAGGTGCAACGGCAAGCAGTTCACTGCAGGAATACACATAGGGAGGAGGAACACTGCGCTTATCTTGACGAGAGCTGCCCACCTGTCCACAACCGTTTGACACTGCGTTTTTTCACGTGCACAGGAAAGTTGGGAGGGAAGATAAATGGCGGGCTGGCACAGTTTTTAAAAGAAAAGCACACACTAAAAATAAAATGGAAAACACTGAAAATCTGAAGTAAAATAAAGTACGTTGATAAATCCATTGGGTGAACGTATCCATTGTGGAACAATATGCAGATGTTCAGAGCACAGCACTCAGCAAAAACAACAAAATTACTCATAAACACAGAGAGCAGAAAATCACTCAGCCTGCTAGGTGTGTGTCTTCTCACTACTCCATGATTAAAGTCAAAATCTGTAAATGTATTTAAGTATGTATAACTGTGCAGAGGTAAAATGTCGTGCTGATTTCACTGATTATATCATATGTACAAGAGGTGGTAAACAGGGGGCACCTCTAGCCCTGTCCTGTTCCCTTTATTTGTAAATGAAAATTAGCTCAAGATATAATTCAGAATGGAAACAGAGCTACACCCACTCCTAGTCCCTCTAAACTGTTCATTTTATTATTAGCGGATGATATCGCAGTGCTCCCTGATACACCTATTGGTCTCCAAAATCAACTGAACAATCTTTATAATGCAGTGTCTCGACTTCAACTCAAAATTGATGTGAACAAAAGCAACAATGTGGTGTTTAGAAAAGGTGGATATCTGGCAGCAGAAGAGAGATGGTTCTTAAACTGTGAACGAATGTCCGTTGTAAACTGTTATAAACATCTTGGTATATACTTTCTTTACCACTCGTCTTAGTTTTGTAGTTGCCGGCGAAGACCTGGCAAGCAGGGCAAAGAAGGCTCTATTGTGTATTATCCATAGAATATTTGACTCCCAGTTCTACCTATTGCTAAATCTGGCGCAGAATTGGGGTGACTAGATAAAGCAGTAACGCATGTCGAAAAAATTCATTTGTATGCACTTTAAAAAATTCCTTGGTGTTCATACCAAAACCCCAAATCAGTTAGTTTATGGAGAGACTGTAGCCATACTATATACATTGAGTCAAATATTCGTTATACTAGGTACCGGCTAATACTATTATGTCTGGATGAAAACAGGTTGCCGCTGAAAGCTTGCAGGATGTTGTTAAATCTAGATTCCAACGGCAAACAAACATGGGTCATGAATGTTGGCGAAATGTTTTAACATGGGTTTGGGATAGTATGGTTAAACCAGGGACTGGCATGTGTGAAGGGATTTTTTTTGGGAGAATTTCGTCAAAGGTTGATTGATTTCAGATGACAAAACTGGGAAGATCACATTCAGCAAAGTGAAAGATTCCCTTGATGCAGTACTTTGAAATCTTCTAGAAACTGTGAAAGCTATTTTCTGCTTGACAGACACATTACACGGTAATTTGGTTTAGACCAGTGCTTACTGATTTGACAATACCTCGCAATCGATATGAAAAATACTCAGACGATGGCTTAAGATGTCCCATGTGTAGAAGCGCAAAGGAAGACGAATGATATATTTTACTCTGTTGTCCTGCTGTCAGTGACCTGAGAGAAGGATATATTCCGCGTAGGTTTTATGCACATCCATGTCTGTTCTGTGCATCTCTGTCCGTGTCCAATCAGAACAAATAATTATGTTACGAAGAACCTGAACTTATACCTCTATACAGTTTTTAAAAGACGCGCTAATTTTCGCAGATTTCAAAACAAAAGCCTTGTTCATCTGCATAGCTGCTTCACTGACCTGTTGAAAGAATATGTCAGCTTGTTGGTATCTCTTTGTTCATTATCATGTACTACTTGTGGTTCTGCCCAACACAGGCTTAAACTCATCACTAACCTCCCGAAGTTTGCTTCTCGAATAAGACAAACGTATACAAAGTTCCCTTTCATCTCTGGATTATATACGCTCACTTGCACTCTTTAATTCACATTGGAGGCTTAAGGCGATGAGATCTCTCTCTCTCTCTCTCTCTCTCTCTCTCAAGTCATTTTCATCTGCAATGTGTTCGTTGCATTACTGTAAAGAGCTCCACCTTTCATTCTGTTATTTTATGAAATCAAGCCATGCACTGAGGGGAGTGTCATACAACACAATCTATGGCAAAATTTATAGCAAACATTCAAACGCAGCGTTGGAATGATTTTTGTAGGGCTTTATTTTGCATCGATCATAGAATAAAAAATGGTAGTGCTTATAGGTCAAAAAGGTAAAAGTACCATCCGGTATGCCGTTTCCTCGTCGCCAAGCGTCTAAACACGGTGCCCTGATTTCCGTTTCTCAATAGCAAATAAGGTATAATAGTCATTTCTGATGGAACTACAGAAATACAGGTCATTCTTAAACTGATCTATTCCTGATATAAAATGACAAGTGAAAATAATGTATTGGTTAATCTCTAAATCCGGTTCCACATTTCATGTCAACGCACTTCTATTTAGTCTTCCTTTTGCGTCGTACATCAAGAAGAAATGTGGAAATGGGCGAAGCAGCAAGTGGCAGGAATTTCAAATGTAGAACGGCTTTGCCTCAATCTGATTTTATTGAAGAAACATTTCTGCGTCTTATAGGTCGTTATCAACAATCCCAAAACACTGAAAGTGAGTGACTACATTAAACTGAATACACATGATAGATAAAGGGCGTTCTAGCTGTCTGTCTGTCTGTCT
>JADBJO010000303.1:526492-538992 GCA_016801955.1 Conus betulinus
CTACACTGATGTAGCTAGTGCTTCGCAAATAATACAATGAAATGAAATACATGATCCATACGTATATTTTTGTCAAATCCAACCATGGCTAATGGTTCAGTTATCTGCAGATTAAATAAACACAGACATTTTTCATTCATTAAATCTACCAGCGTGTCCCAAAAACGTTGTATAACCGTACAATTCCAAAACAAGTGTGTAATACTGTCCTTAACCAAGTTACAGAAAGAAAATACATCACTGTTCAGTGCACTAATTTTTTTTCCAGCACCACGAGTAGTACCAAGACAGCTGTGTATTGTTCGTAACTGTAACCATTTCACTTTTACGTCAGAAATTTTGCTAAAATAAAGGAAAAAGTTTTTCCAGTCATTCTCAACATTCAGTTATATATCCCAGTTCGTACAGTACTTCGGACGGGTACGATTATCTATGAACATGTCATAATAAAATCGACCTTTACAAAATGACGTCAACTTCTTGTATATTCAAACATTTATTAGTATTTTCAACTTTATTTTTTTTTTTCGTATACATTCAGTTATAGCTGCTTTACAGCCAGAAAAAGTGACAAAATGACGTTAATGTTTATGTCATACTTTTGTTGAAATTGTTCATAAGAAATAAACTGGCCATTGTCAAACAAAGAAAGAGCAATGCAATTTACCTGGGCAAGGAAGGGTCTCCATCCCGGAGACTTATGACGCGGTGCAGTGAAAGCCGAAAGGAAGCTGCAAGGCTGACTCCCCTTCTAACATCCAGGACAACAACGAGAGTAGCCACATGGAACATTAGGACGATGTACGAAACAGAAAAAAAAAACATCCAAATTGCGAGAGAGATGAAAAACTACAAGATCGGAGTGCTAGCACTGAAGTGAGACAAGGTGGCTACAGTCAGGACAGCTGAGACTTTCATCTGAAGAATAGCTGCTGTACTCAGGACACACAGAGGATGGAGCCCCCCACACTGAGGGTGTGGCCTAATGCTGGCACCGGAGGCACAGGGGGCACTCATCGGATGGGAACCTGTCAACTCCAGCATCATCACAGCCACGTTTACCACGAAGAAGAATAACATCAGGCTGAACATCATCCAGTGCTATGCTCCCACCAATGATGCGGACGAAGAGAAGAAAGATGACTTCTACCCGCAACTACAGACAGTGATAGAGAGAAGAGGAGCAAAGGACATAACCATACTGATGGGAGATTTCAACGCCAAGATTGGAATGGACAACGCAGGCTAGGAAGACATGGAGACACACGGACTGGGACAGATGAACAAGAATGGTGAGCGCTTTGCAGACCTGTGCACCCTGAACCAGATGGTGATAGGAGAAAGCATTTTCCCACACAAGCGCATCCACAAGGCCACATGGAGATCCCCGAACCACGTCACGGAAAACCAGATTGACCATATCTGCATTAGCCGCGAGTTCAGGTGATCATGGCGGGATGTACGAGTGATGAGAGGTGTTGACGTGACATCAGACCACCACCTTTTTTTAACAACAGTGAGACTTCGCCTCAAGAGATTCTCCAACGTCAACAACACACGGACAAGGTACAATGTCGGACTGCTCAGAAACAGGGACACACAAGCAGCATTCCAGATCAGCCTTTCCAACAGGTACCAGCCGCTACAAGAGCTGAAAGAAGACGGTGAGACGGACATCAAGACACAGTGGGAACACTGCAAGAAGACCTGGCATGACACATGTGGGGAGATCCTTGGTAAGAAGAAGACCCAGCGCAAGGAATGGATCTCTGCCGACACCATCCACAAGCTGGAAACAAGGAGAGAGAAGAAAACTACACTGAACATGAGCCGAACAAGAGCAGCTAAGGCAAAGGCACAGGAAGAGCACACAGCAGCGAACAGAGAAGTAAAGAGGAGTATCAAGAAGGACAAGAGGGACTACTTTGACGACCTGGCCAGTCAAGCAGAGGCAGCAGCCGGACAGGGGAACCTGAAGGACCTTGAAGGAAGAAAAACATAATATCTACAGAACCAGCTTGACCTCTTATCGAAATAAGTAAAGAGAAATAGAGTACTGAAAGCAGAACGTGCAAAAAATGTAAAATATTGCAATTACATGTAAAATAAAACAAGCTTGTCAGAGCAAAAGTGACACAAAAAAGACATCCGTGAATCCAGTCAGGTGTCCCGCACAGATCAGCGTTTCAGGACTCAATAAGGTCAACAAGAAAACAAAAATTCAAATTCAGTCAGTACCAAACAGACAGACGAAATGGCATGTGAGCACACGTGCGCGTGTGCGCGCGCGCGCGCGCGCGCGCGCGCGCGTGTGTGTGTGTGTGTGTGTGTGTGTGTGTGTGTGTGTGTATTTCCGGTTGTGTAATACACATGAATTGTTAGAAGTTTTCTGTTCACCGTTAAGAAAGGATTGAAAAGATGAATGTAATAGCTCGCTGGGTAATGGGATCAAAAGGTTTGGTGCTAAATCCAAAAGAGGTTTGTTGTTTTTTCAAAATACTGTAGTGCACGATGGACGACACTTCCCACCATACTGTCCACACAGCACAAATCTCCACATGGGCAGGCTGGCGTGGGGAGATTTAAATGTCACTTGGTACCGGTCTTTGGTGAATTCAATTGTCTCATTGGTGAAACATTTGGCACTCATAGAGCGCGTGGTGAGAAGCAATCTTTTTTATCTGTATTATGTGTATTATTTATCTTATTTATTTAACGAAGAGGGAAAAAAAATGCTAAAACTCATATTCACAGATGTATATAAACAAGAGACTCACAACAGGATTAACACCCACACACTCTTCACCTCACACCGTTCCAACAGCCAAGAGATCGTTTCCTATGCGGAAACCAACTGGCACTACAACTGGGGCCACTTATCTGGCTACACCAGTGGAAATGGAGGTCAGAGGATTAGTGTTTCAACATCTGGAGCCCACTAAAGGTGGATGACTCTGGGCCAGCCTAGTCGTCAGCCTAGCGCAACAGAGAAGAGAGGTTCTGAAACATCTAGAACCGCTTTAAAACAACTATCACCACCATCCCAAACAGGATTTTTATACGGGCACATCGTTTAACCTTTCCCGTACGCCGTGGGTGTGAAACCACCCACACACATGGTTTTTGCTCTGTAACTCAAGTAATTTTGATTCAACTTTCCTGAAATTTCATGACTTTGTCTATAATGTATCATACTACATATCACCTGAAAATTATTTTGTTTTGTGCATAAACAAAGAAATAATTAAACAATAAATATACAGTACGTCGTGGGTGTGATCACACCCATACTCTCAAAGAACAAACCTTGCGTGCTGTACGTCGTGGGTGTGAGGCCACCCATACTTACAAAGAAGAAACCGTTCGCGCCATATGTTGTGGATATAAATAGACACTAATATACAGTACGTCATGGGTGTGACTACACCCATACTCTCAAAGAACAAACTTTGCGCGCTGTACGTCGTGGGTGTGAGGCCACCCACACTTACAATGAAAAAACCGTTCGCGCCATATGTTGTGGGTGTGACGTCATGCGTGCTTGCCGCTAGAGACAGAGAGAGACGCGTGAATCACTGTGACGTCCACGTAAATTATGACGTCAACTTCACATAGTATCACTACGGAGAAAACGACGATTTTAACAAAATAAAAATAAGCTGCACACCAAAGCCTCGGCCGTTAGTTCTTGCTCTCTCCTCTCGTCAATATTATTATTTTCGTCATGTAGTAGTTACCTATGTCATTTTAAGTTGACGTCATAATTTACGTTGACGTCACAATCACATCCCAGTTCAAGTCTGCGATAAGTTTTATTACTATCAGTTATTACATTAGACTGATTTATCTACAACAATTCCGAGTGATTTGTTTTTTCCTTAGAAAAGAGATTCACTGGGAGAACTGATTGATAATGCCTTTTTTTGTGATATTATTGTATGTCTGAAATCCATTGATCTAAAATCTATTTCAACAGTACTGATATATATAATTAGGGCGCTAGCAGCGATATGTTTTTTTTTTTTACCCAATTACATCGAAATGAAGAAAAGCCTGGAATGCCAAAATGTCGGCCATGGGAAATAGGGGGACTTGTAGGAAAAAAGGAAGGAGAAAAAGTCCAGGTTGGGTGCATACAAGCACACGCAAGTAGCAAACAAGACTATCATCTTGCAGGCACAACTGATTCACAATACTTGTAAACGCATGCAAATGGAATTGTACATGCAGTTTGCTGAAGGAAAAGTCAAAGTTGCTTTACGAGCTGATGTGGGTTACTGTACACCCACGATGTACGGCAAGGGGATTAGCTCTTACTCACAAACCATGGGTTACTGTACACCCACAACGTACGGCAAAGGATTAGTTTCTATATACAGAAACCATGGGTTACTGTACACCCACGGCGTACGGCGAGGGATTAGTTTCTGTACAGAAACCATGGGTTACTGTACACCCACGGCGTATGGCGAGGGATTAGTTTCTATACAGAAACCATGGGTTACTGTACACCCACGGCGTGCGGCGAGGGGTCATTCCTCCATTGAAAGCATGGGTTTCTGCACACCCAGGAAGTAGAGCGCGCAAAAATTTTGGCGACGTACGGGAAAGGTTAAGCGATCACGCAGCTCTCTGTAAATTAAGACACTTGAAGCGCCTGAATACCACATACAGAATTTGATTCAAATACACAGCAAAGTGAACACGTCCGAACAGGTCGGCAGTCGACGTCAGAAAGAGACACAATGAGAGACTGATTGATTGACTGATTGATTGACTGATTGATTGATGATTGATTGATTGATTGATTGATTGCTCTTTAATACGCAAGGATGAGTGTCTAGGCCAAAGCCTAGTCATACAATCTGTCCTTGTCATGCATACATTATTTCAACACATATCATTCATACTGACAATTCAACATAGCAACATTGTAATCTAATTCTACAATGATAAACAAACTATACATAAAAGTAATAATGAGATGGGGGTGATGAAACAGAAGGGAAACTTACAAACAAAACTGCAGAGAGGTCAGAGGAGGGTGGTGGTGGTGGTGAGAGAATGGTAGGTAGAGGGAGGAGAAAAGGGATGGTAGACAGAGTGGGTGTGGGGATTAACACACACACTCTTCACCTCACACCTGAGTGAGAGAGAGAGAGACAGACAGACAGACACAGACACAGACACAGACACAGACACTGATAGAGAGAATGTAAATTGGGAGCTTTTGGTTTTAATCTGTCTGACTCTCTCTCTCTCTCTCTCTCTCTCTCTCTCTCTCTCTCTCTCTCTCTCTCTCTCTCTCTCTCTCTCTCTGCTTCAGCCTTTAGTGCTGAATTATGCTGCATTAGATATGTTTGGTGTGGTAAACGTGTTATGTCCATTTTCTGCAGAGAAAAACCCGCATCGAAGACTAGATATAGTGCTATCTATATAAATTATGGAGGATATCTTCCGGTCTCACCATATGCCATTGTGTTCGGAGTCCTCAAGCTGTCACCTAAAATCTTTTTACATGCAAATAGATGTACAAATTCGATTGTTTTCAATTGAGTGACACCCCAGATTTCCGAAACACACAACAGCATTGGTTTGACCTGTGCATCAAACAACTTGAAAACCATTGTCATATTCATTCCTCCCAAACTCCACACCGTTTTAAGAATATCAGCGACTCTTGCTTTTGCCCTCCAAACTACTTCTTCTACAGCACATTCAACTGATACTTTAGTTGTAAGAGTAAAGCCTAAGTACCTATAACTATTCACAGTCTCTGCCTTATTTCCTATATAAAACCATTTTTTTTTCTGAACTCGAAAGATAACCTCCCTTTCTAAATATCATAACTTTAGTTTTCCCTAAATCCACCTTTAGTCCTAATTTATCTGATGCGTTGGCTAAGTTATTCAAATGGTTTTGTAATCCGACAAGGGTAGTAGATATGAGTAAAATATCGTCAGCAAATAACGAAAGAAAAAAATTGTTTTAGACCAGGTAAAATCTGGAATCCATGTCTCCCTTTTCTTGTTACCTCTTCAGCGACATTAGATATTAATAAAGAAAGTATCAGGGGAGACAACAGCCCGCTGGACACTCAAAGAAATCTGACACAGTTGCGCCCCATCTTACACATGCCGGAACGGAAGAGTACATACTGCGTAACATGCAAATCATTTTAGTGGAAGTCTTAATCCTTCTTAGCGTTTTCCAGCGACTATGTCAAGTTGATAACTGGGTGTCATCTATTAAAGCATGTTTAGACAGATATTTCTCGGAGGTATATATAAATGGAATGATTGGACATCATAAAATGTTCTTGAGAATATTCAAACAAAGAATGATAGACTGTTTTCAACAGACATGGGAATCCAAGTTTAAGGATAGTGACAGATTTAAATTCTATTGCTCTTTCAAATCACTTCCACACCGTGAACAATACTTACTAATAATAACCATTAACAAATTTAGATCAGCACTCACCGGATTCAGATTAGGCAGAAATGATTTAAAGATAAACAGACGCTACAGGAAATGATTCTGAGGATATGCAGTGCCCATTTTGTAAGAATAGTGAAGATGAGCTACATTTTTTCTTTCGATGCCAGGCTTACGCATTACTTAGAGATAAATATATATCAAAGCATTTAAAGGTTAACTGGTCAACCGAGGTAAAGTGCCGACATTTATTGTGTAGTGAGGAAATCAGAGTCATTCGTGATGTAGCTATGTATATTTTTTTATGTACTGAGACACAGGGAAGAAATGTACAAAAGGCTCTCTCTCCATATCTGAAAACAGTCAGAAGTGAGAATAAGTAGGCAACCTTGATTTCTTACTACCTTCTTATTGAGGGGAAAAAGTTTTTTTCTTAATGAAGTTCTTGAAGGAGCTTGAATAGGGAGGTGGTTAGCCTAGGTTGACACTGGTAGCGCAAAAAAGGTGGAGACGTGACCACCGTGCAAAACACACGGCATATACGGGGGTCAAGGGTGTAAGGGGGCATTTCAAAAGAAAAAAGATATCAAAGAGTAATGTGTAGGTGGTGATGATAGTCTGCCTAAGAAACAAGAGATAAGAAAAAAATAAGATCTCAAAAAGGAAATAAATGCGTGAATGGAGATAAGGTAGATAGTGAAGTTATTCAAGTCTCTAGAGTTTAGGAGGTTTGCTTTTCATTTATACATTGGAATGTGAATGGCCTTCTGTCTCAAATAACTGATAGATGTTTTATGTCTTATTTGTTTAATTTTGATGTCATTTGTCCAGCTGCAACGTTTCTAGATTGTCTTGAATATGTTTCATTTCCAGGCTATAAACTATCTTTTCTAAACCTGTCATTAAGTTTGCAAAAAAAAAAAAATGAAGGACGGCAGGCACCATATTTAGACTTTTCCAAAATGACGTTATGTCTTAAATCAAAGAAATCAAGACAGATTGCCCAAATGGTCTTTTATTTTTGATTGACAAGAGTCTTTTTGGTTTAACAACGAATGTCATCTATGCTTGTGCCTGTGTTCCACTCGATAGTTCACTTTTTCATATTCATTTTGATACAGCATGAATTCACATGAAGAGTGTCGTTTCGATTGCATGACTCATTTTGATAACGCACATGTGATTGTTTCCGGAGATTTGAACATCAGAACTTCCCAGTTTTCTCTTGATACATTTGACGACAGTAGTGTACCTTGGGATCGTAAAAAAAAACCTTTTTGTTTTGAATTGCCATACAAGAAAATCTGCAGATAATATACGTAGCAATTATGGAAAATGCTTGTTAAATATGTGTCCAGCGCGTGTTTTGTGTATACTTAGTGGTTTCTGCAGTAATAATAACAATGGCAGTTATACATATGTCTTAAACAGGAAGCACTGTCAATGATTATTTCTTAGTCTCCAAAGAATTATTCACCATCCTTTTTTCTTCATGTAAATTAATTGTATGAGACAGAATAGAATCAGATCACTCACTCATTGATTTACATTGCAAATGTTCCCTAAGAAGCATATAATGCGTGCTCCAACATCGGTAGAAAGACAACAGTGTACTGAAAAGTTTATGTGGAATTGTGATTTCGATCATGTACTATCAAGTGCGATGCAGTCTAATGAAACATTATCTTTGCTTGATCATGCCATTAGTTTGATTGATTTTAGTTGCAGTGATGCTTTAAACATTTTAATGAATGCATTTGAAAGTAAGCTGATTGTATAAAAAAGAAATTAATTTGTCAGGGCGTGACAAGAGTGACTGGTATAATAAAGAATACAAATTAAGCAAAGCAAAAGCAGAAGATCTGCTCTCAAATTCTAGGAAAACAAGAGATAAGAAAGGACAGTTTTGCTTATTGTGTCTCTAGAAGAGAATGCAAAAACTTGTTAAAAAGAAAACAGTACCATGACATGTTGTTGGAACACCTTGTCGTCAAAGAAAGTTTTTGGGAAACTGTGCATAGATATCTTTTTAACGTGCTCATAATAATTTTAACAGTTGGAGATGGTTTTAAACATTTAAAGGCTTTACTAGAAGTAAAGGAAGCAAGAGGTATAGCTTTTCAGGAAAATGATCAAGAATATTCTGGGGACGATGGAGATGAAATGATGCCTATGAATCATCATACATCAGGAGAAAAGGTACTGCTTGCAATAAATAGATTAAAGAATGATAAAGTTGCAGGTCTATATGAAATTATTGGGGAAATACATAAGTAAGCATGAGATCAGGTTGTCGCCTTTTTTTGTTAAATCTTTAACGTGTGAATGCGTGGAAGGATACAATTTGACAGATGACACCAAATGGGATTTAAAAGAGGGATACCCTACAGTTGTCCATATGTTTACTTTGTAAGCAGTAATACAAAACGTTTTTGTTTCAAACGTAACTTATTTATTGATTTTATTGATTTTGAAAAGGCATTTGATTCATAGAAAGAAACTTTTTGTGGCTGATCCTTTTGAAAAACGAAATCAAAGGCAAATTGTACGAATGTATTTGTAGCATGTATATCATCATGTAAAGGCTAAGGCCATATGTTCTCTAAACTAACTGGTTACATTTAACTGCACTCGTGGGGTGAAACAAGGTGATGTATGCAGTCCTGTTTTTTTTCTTTATTTATCAATGGATTAGCACTGGAAGTAATTAGAGGAGGCCGACATGGTGTGACATGTACATGTGACTACTTTGAGCTGTTCATATCATTATTTGCTGATGATGTGGTGCTTTTAGCTGAAACAGTCGTTGGTCAACAAACACAGATGAACAATTTGCATCGTGCAGCATCAGGTTTACATTTAAAGGTGAACATAGATCAACGTCACTATATTTAGGAAAGGGCGGCATTTATCTTCAAGTGAAAAATGACTTACAGCGGCATAGCTTTGCCTGTTGTTAATGCATATAGATACTTAGATACAGATATAGATACTTTTCTACGAGGCTTAGTTTTTATAGTGGTTTGCAATAATCTTTCGAGTAGCGCCAAAAATGCTTTGCGATGTATTTTGCAAAAGCTCTTTAAGTTAAAAAAAAATTCCCTCCATACCTTTTCAGAAATG
Source organism: Conus betulinus (assembly GCA_016801955.1). Classification (NCBI taxonomy): domain Eukaryota; kingdom Metazoa; phylum Mollusca; class Gastropoda; order Neogastropoda; family Conidae; genus Conus; species Conus betulinus. The sequence goes on from JADBJO010000303.1 coordinate 536,054, forward strand.
GGTTTGACTCACAGACTCAGCCAACTGCACAGTACGGTGCCGAGTTATGGGAGTTGGATAATACAGAATAATAATGCAAAAAAAATCCATTTATTTGGGCTGAAAGGATTTTTGGAGTTTAATTATGAACACTCAATGACCTTGTATATGGCGAAACGAATATGTACCCTATTTACATAAACTTTGCCATAACATGTGTTAAGTTTTAGTTAAAATTAACGCAAATTCATCAGAGTAGATTACTATATAAGGTCTATTGTATGTTGTGTGTGATTTAGATAAACATGACAACAACAAAAAACCGGGTCTGAAATGTTCGTTGTAAACTGTATCTAATTGGATTTGATTACGTCTTGTTGAATCAAGACGTTAATGCGATCAGTGATTTTCTCAGTCTTTAAAGTGGACTGGTTCTGTACAGGTGGCGGGAATAGAATTTTCATATGGATAACAGCAAAAGTTTATCTTTTACAGATCCTTGTGCACCTTACCTGATGTTAAAACCTATCTACAGGTAAATCTGGACAGGCACTTAAAGTATGTAACGACTAGATTCAGGCTTGGTATTTCTGAAGTTACTGAGCAGTGTTACCGTCATCGTTCACAGAACGATGGAGATTTGATATGCCCACTTTGCAGACAGGATACAAAAAATGAAGTGCGTTTTGCCATGTCCTGCACAAATTAGGGTTCAGTGTGTACCGTTCAAGTTTGATAAAAAATCCAAAGGCAGTTTGGACTGGCACTTCCTCTCACGAGGAAACTATTAAAAAGTTGTCAATTTATGTATTCAAAATATTCACGTTGCGATCATTATTCTGTCTTAATGCAGTATTTCGAAGAAGTGTTAGTCATGCGCTTTGTGTGCAGTTGCTCGGGTGGTGAGATCACAGTAATTTACTTGCAAAGCCCTTCATGGGGGGCAATGGCTTAAACATGAATCAATTATTTTGAGTCTTGAGCCTTAAGTCTCTCTCTCCCCCCCCCCCTCTCTCTCTCTCTCTCTCTCTCTCTCTTCTTCTTCTTCTTCTTCTTCTTCTTCTTCTTCTTCTTCGCGAAGCAGATAGGCGATTAAAATCCAGTGCAGGTTGTTGTCACTGACATCGGTGTGGAAGAAAACGTGTTAAATCACGACGACACATGATCAGCCAGCTTGTTAAATGTAGAGAATAATTCCGCTTCAACTGTACGTAGCAATGCTTTGTTATCTGTTGTGCAGCTTCATAAGTTTGAAGCTATACAGAGTGATTAGAAAGAACAAGTGTTTTAGAAAGAAAATGTATGATCATGCGGGATGAGTCTAGTGTGAGAGTATACATGTTGATGAAATACAGAAAAAGGCTGAATATGACAGTGTAAATGAAGAAACAGCGGCGATGCGTTTTGTTTTCTTCACACACACACACACACACACACACACACACACACACACACACACACACACACGCACACACACACACACACACACACACACACACACACACACACACACACAGAGAGAGAGAGAGAGAGAGAGAGAGAGAGAGAGAGAGAGAGAGAGAGAGAGACCGATTAGATACTGTTTCTGTTTGTTTTCCCAGTGCGAGTACCTGTATGGATTGGTTTGCTCAACGAGGACAGTCCTCGTGTCGTGTGTCCTCTGCAGCTATTGTGATTCTGGAATTTCTCCTGTTCTGCTGCTTATCTGTTTTGGGACTGAGGTCGGTGTCTGTGCAGTCTTGTTTTGTAGAGTTATGTAAGGTAGTGCTGATTTCACTGAAGTATAGGAACCCGGTCCTGACTCTGGCGTCATATTATTATTTCTCTTCTGTATTGTATTCTAACTGACATGCGTTAGTGTGAAATTGTGTTGTATTAGCATGTGGGTGAGTGTGGCTGTACTTCAATTTCTATGAGTTTGCGTATGAGGTTACCATTACCATTACCGGTATTTTGTTAGTTGATTGTAATGTTTGTCATTTCCACTATGTGTTTTCTGTGTTGGAATAGGGGTGTCTTTAATGTGCTGATAGGAAAGTGCTCGAGAGCTTGTGTAAAGTAGAGTTTAAATCAAGGCTGTTTTAAGCTGAAGATCTGGTGTGATGCTTTAGTCTCTTAGTATTTGGGAAGTGAAGGGAGACCAAAGAATTTTTTAAAGAATACTACACGTCATTGAGACTAACATTGATCGAGTGTCAGATTTCGATACGAAATATCAATGAGAAATATTTGACCCGGAGTGCTTTATTAATTTTATTTTATAAGCATCATTTGCTAGGATGATTCGATTAATCTAAATGTGTACAGATCATATGTTCTAGGACTTCACAGTTGTATTTTTAAACGTCAAACGTGGTTCAATAGTTGGATTGTAGTATGGAAAGTAATATCAGAAAATGGTTGTTTCATTCTTCTAAGCAAAAAGGTCAACGAATTTGGTTCAGCAACTTTGTGCCCGGACATAACTTTCCCCAAAGCTTGTCAAAACAGCTGTGTCCGCAAGTTCACAGAAGGCCCAGTAAAGTGTGCCTACCACAGGTGGCTGTCCTGTCTATGAGTCCTGCCCTAATAACAACTGAGGACATTACACATGGTCAGGATGCCGTTCTACACCCATGACGATCTTTCGAAGTCCCGAAGCAAAAAAGCAGGCAATCCATGGCAGAATGCCCCGTGTCGGCAGTGGTGACCCTGCTGACGCCCTGTTAATGACCCTTCTCTTTCACGCTGTGTGTGAGCACCAGGGGTAACAGACAGCTGCTTTGGGCAGCAGGACGTTTCCATTGTTCCCTCAGTGAAGTAGAAGTCTCTGGTCAGTGGTGCGACTCCAGTGAAGCGGTCCCGGCTGTGTCCAGCACTCACCAAAGTCACACTATTTCATATGCACTCACACACACTCTGACATACTCCTGCGTTGTCATTGTCCTCTTTGTCGTTTCATCTGTGCCATCATCGTCAAC
>JADBJO010000303.1:556492-561492 GCA_016801955.1 Conus betulinus
TAAACAACTCGCAAAATACTTGAGCATGTCTGTCATGATTGGGTCTAGGCGTGTTTGGTCAAGGCGGAATACCTCATGAACCAGCATTGAAACTGACATGTTGACTTTCAAACTGTGCTGTAAATAGTATCAGCTGACTAAAGCACTGACAGACAAAGAACTGGAGCCAGCCGGAGAGAGAAAGGACGTGGGGACAGAGAGAGAAAGAGGGGGGGGGGGGGGGGGGGGGGGGAGGGGGAGAAAGAGAGAGAGAGAGAGAGAGAGAGAATGAAAGATAACGTTTATTGATGCGCCTGCAATCTGGACTACTGTGCATTGTTGTTGATTTGACAAGTTGATGCATTAAAGTAATTGATATGTATGTATGTATGTATGTATGAATGTATGTATGTATGTATGTATGAATGTATGTATGTATGTATGTATGTATGTATGTATGTATGTATATACGGATGGATGGATGTATGAATGGATGGATGGATAGAGAGAGCATGGGTGGATGATGTAAGTACCAGAGATTCCCCGTATAACTGTGTATGTTTGATGTTTGACAGTACCTGGGTCAATGATGGAAATACCAGAGATTCCTAGCATACGCACACGCGCACGCACGTACGCACGCACACACACACGTCAGCAGGTTTGACGGTTTTCACAATAAATGCTTTTAGGAAACTTTGGCTGATATGAAGAATTTCACAAAGAACAATAAAGGAATTATCGTCAGTTTGAATATCTTGACAAAGAACATAAAGGAAACAGCATAATTGAAGGTTTTCACAGTAACAGGAAAATTCGGCAGATTTAATTGTTTTCACAAAGAACATTAAAGGAAGTATCAGCAGGTTTGAATGTTTTCACAAAGAATATTAGAGAACACTGCAACAGGTTTGAAGGTTTTTACACACACACACACACACACACACACACACACACACACACACACACACACACACACACACACACACACACACACACACGCACGCACGGAAATGTCAGGAGCTTGGAAGGTTTTCACAAACAACATCAGAGGATCCTGGGCTCGCAGTTGCGGGTTAGAATCTGCACCAGCCTGTTCCTGTACAAAGAGAATTTCCTCTTGGAGCTAATTAATATGGGTTCTGACTCCATTTTGCGAAAAGTCGTTCGAATGAAATAGGTCCTGCTGGACCTAAAGGCCATGACTCTTACAGATGACAGGCCAGTTCCGCCTTCACATGAGCTATAAGGTTACCGGGATTATGTGGAATGAAATGAAATAATTAAGTACAAGAATAGACCATTTTCGAAAATCCGCAAGGGATGTGATCTGAGTAAGATCTGGCTTTTAAGGAGAGTAACCCCGCCGCCGGACAGTGCCGCTGGTTGACGTGGGCAAAGCTACTTTGTTCATCAGTCAGCGTAACAGTTCAATCAGAGAGAGAAAATACCCCAAATTGGAGTGAAACGGAGCGCCTGTAAGGCAGCCACCCCATATCCCCGTTTTTTACCCTAGCGTGAGCTTCAAATAAAATATTTGAAGAATTAGATCTATCAACTTGACCCATAAATTGAGAAAAGATAACTCTAGTTGCAACGGAAGGACAGGCGTTATGTTCCGCTGGGTTTTTTTTTTTTTTTTTTTCCCCTCCCAAAACAGGTCTGGTGGTGTAGTAACTGCCCGGTCAACCACCGAGTCTTGTAGCGTCGTCACTCGCTCCTTGGTCGACTTGGAGTAGTTGATGGATGCACCGCCACACGCTTTTCCAGAAACTCTCCCTTGAACTTCTCACTACCACCCCCCCCCCCCCCCCCCCCCTCCATGCCCCCTCCATCCCCCACCCCCAACCTAATGTCCTATGTGTGTGGGCTGCCAGTACCACCCAACACACTCATGCTGTACCCAGTCAACTGATCTCGCCTGCATGCAATGAATGTGTCAACAACAAACTACAACAATAACAACAAAACGTTCAAACCGAATGACACTTAACTCCTCCTCTAATCTTGGCCTGGAACCACTTCTTGGCATTCCAGAATGAGGAGCTGACCTCAGGTAAACAACCGGAGGCGTGTCGGCGAAGGTTTTAGATCTTTCGTGGGAAAACAAAAATTGGAAGATGAGTTTATTTACATGTTTATGGTTGTAGGCCAAGCATATACAGCAAGGTCATGTGAAAAACATGATAAGGACGGCAGGGACTGGAACACGCATCTACCACAAAAGATGGGCTGTCGAATGTAGTTTGAAAACGAAACCGACAGTGGCTCGCACAACTGTCGATGTATGTCCGTACAGTGCACGTGCGCGCGTCTCCGATAATGCGTACACATACGCGCTGTGTACGTGCCTATGTGTATGTGTTTACTTATGTATGTGTGTCAGTGCGCGAGCGCGCGCGCGCGTGTGTGTATTTGTGTGTGTGTGTGTGTGTGTGTGTGTGTGTGTGTGTGTGTGTGTGTGTGTGTGTGTGTGTGTGTGTGTGTGTACGTGCGTGCATGGGTGCATGGGTGCATGTGTGTGCGCGCGCGCGCGCGCGTGTGTGTGTGTGTGTGTGTGTGTGTGTGTGTGTGTGTGTGTGTGTGTGAAGTCAGCTTTGTACGACATGTTTCTACTTTTTCAATTCAAAATATTAGTCGTCGTCATGAGGAACCACCAAGATCAATGTCATTTTTTTTTTTTCATTCACCAATCTAGTTTTTACACACACACACACACACACACACACACACACACACACACACACACACACACACACACACACACACACACACACGTTGGGAAGGGCCGAGGTACATTGGGTTATCTTTGTGTTGGAAACACACACACACACACACACACACACACACACACACACACACACACACACACACACACACACACACACACATTGTTATACCGTGGATGTCAAACAACAACACTGGATTTAAAAAAAAAAAAAAAAAAAACGCATCGGTCTTTTCTTAAGAATCATGTGAATGTTTACACACACACACACACACACACACACACACACACACACACACACACACAGAGAGAGAGAGAGAGAGAGAGAGAGAGAGAGAGAGAGAGAGAGAGAGACAGAGACAGAGACAGAGACAGAGAGAGAGAGAGAGGTGGACAGGGGGAAGGGGGAGGTGACTGGTCTTAGCTTTGACTTTCAGTGTTAAAACGTTTAGGGTTTGTTTTTTTTTTTTAGTTTTTCGTTTGATCCAACTGAATGACTAGTAATCCTTGACATACAAAAACCCTTCACTCACCGTGAGAGTGTACACACACTAATGTGCTCACAAGGATGGTGGCTAAAGGTAAAGGTCATAGAAAAAAAAAAAAGGTCACGAGAGCGATTAACGTTTGTCTTCGTCATCATCAGTAGCTCCAGGGGAAATTGCCCAATGTCGATTTAATGCGTACATTAGCTTTAGCAAATTACATAAATTGTATTCAAACAGTTGAATTTCGACCTTGGGTAGTTCTCTCTTTCACACACACACACACACACACACACACACACACACACACACACACACTACTAAATGCATAGACACAGGCTAACACGCATTTCAAAACAATTCACAGAGAGAGAAACCATACAAGACAAAGAGACAGACGTATAGAGACAAGGTAAATCTATTCAATGTCAGCAAAAGAAATCAACGTTCTGTCAATCTCGAGCATTTAGGCAAATTAAGGGTAGTTTTGCTGTTGTTGAGAGCAAGTTCCTTGGGTTCTTCAAGTGTGCGAATTCAGGCATCACCAGAGGGGAATACCCCGAGTCGTTACTGAAGGAGGGAGAATTACTGGGAAGTGTGTTCTCATGTCCGAGGGATAGCGACAAGTAGTTGCCGACCTGCCGGTCCTGGGATAGAGGAGAGTGTGATGAGACTGGCTAATCACTGGATTGTCCAGCGGGCTAAAAGGAAGGCAATCGTGTCAGGTGACCGTCACGGGTAGGCGACCGTCAGCCTGCAGGCAGAGTACAGTGACCACTCAGTCGTTCTTGTTCTGAGGAATGAATGGAAGGCTTCGGCCTATTGAGTAATTTGCACCTTGTTGTCTGTAGAGAGTAGCAAATACTTGAAGCATCAGTCCTGGCTGGTAGAGAAGTCCAGGCTGTTAGTATAATGGGTAGCTTTGGGGAATGGAACATGAGTTGAATAGGAGGTTATGCATTAACCACTTGGTACCCAAGTCTTTGTTGGTGCTAACAGCAGCTGTGGTGTGTATGTGTAGGTGACTAGTGATTCCATTGGTGGAACAAAAATAACTCGGGGATTTATTGGTACAAATCGTGTGATATGTGTGTGCCAGTGATTCCATTGGTTGAACCAGTTAAACTCGGGTTCTCTCTTTCTTTGAGAATGGATATAAGGTGCCTGGAAAACCAGGAAGAGTGTGACTCACTTAAGGGAAAGTGAACTCGCCCGTCTTGCTGAGGGCTCAAGAAAAAAATACAGCGAGAAGCAGAGGTTTGCTGTCGCCTCGTTGTCTCCTAGGTGGGGACGTAAGACAGTGGAGGTTGCTGTAGCCTCGGAGCCGACGACGAGAAGAATTGTCTCCCGTGTGTGGGGACGGTCGACAGCAAGACGTGTTAGCCTGTTGGAGCCTAGACAGGGCTGCCAGACAACGGTGGGGGGGTTTGCAGCCAGAGAAGACCTGTGGGAGAGGCCGACAGGAGCCCTTTCCCGTGGAGAGGGCGGAGTGCGGTGGAGTCCGGAAGACTCGTGTGAGGGTGCGACGCGAGCTACGTTGCCAGTGTCCCCCAACTGGGATTTGGCCAATCGGGAGGACACAACAGTGTGGCAGCTTCAGCTCGTGGTCGCACAGTGTGATGAGAGAAACTGACGGTCAACCAAGGAATGCTGGCAAGTTATGGACGTTTCATTTGTTCTTAAGTTTATAAATGTGCAAATGTAATAGTGAAATATTGTCTTTCCTGGTTAAGTAAGAATCACTGAAGAACAGGGGATGCGATTTATGAGATTGTCTGTATGTGTTTACATTGTTGTATGATACAGAT
>JADBJO010000303.1:566492-568992 GCA_016801955.1 Conus betulinus
GACCCACACCTTGGTTATCCCAGACATAGCCAAACCCATACCTATATAAATTATAGCATATGCTGGTTGCCCAGTTCTTTTTGCCATTATTGTGGAGGATGAATAGCATTTTGTATGCTTTCTTTGGTAGGCGGTTTTTTCTTCCATTGTGATAAGTTTTAAGCCAGTATTTTAATACATTTGGTGTAAGTCTGAATATATAAGGGATACCTGCCAGTTTCACAATATAGGAGTGCACTAGGTGTTTTAATGCTAACATTTAACAATCGTTTCATGGCAAGCAGATGCACTCTTTTGATCACAGTGTGATTTGCTGTCAAGCCCCAAACTTCTGCTCCATAGGTCAAAATAGGCTGAATTTTTGACAATCAAATATCTTAAAGAAAAAAAGTTTGGGATTATTTTTCCCCAAGGGACCACAAAAATTTCAAAATACTGAAAACGCCTCTTTTAGCTTTCATAGCCATGTCTTCCAGTGAATAAGAAAAAGTTAGTCCCGTGGAGAAGATCAGTCCAAGGTACTTGTACTGGTTTACTATTTCTAACTGTTTGCCATTATAAAACCATTTCTCTCTTCCAGCAACATGACCCCCATTTCTAAATATGATTATTTTAGATTTTTCTTCATTAATTGTAAGCTGGAGTCTGTTGGATGTTTTACTCAGAATATCTAACTGATGCTGGAGACCAATCACAGAGTGAGAGAGGAGAGCAACATCGTCAGCAAATAACAAAATGAGTATATGTAATAAATCGGGTGACAAACTTATCCCGTGTTTTTCCCGATTGTATAATGTCATTTGCTAGTTCGTTGATGAATAGGGAAGACAAAATTGGGCACAGAGAGAGAGAGAGAGAGAGAGAGAGAGAGAGAGGGAGGGAGAGAGGGAGAGAGGGAGGAGAGGGAGAGAGAGGGGGGGAGAGAGAGAGAGAGAGAGAGAGAGAGAGAGAGAGGGGGGAGAGAGAGAGAGAGAGAGAGAGAGAGAGAGAGAGAGAGAGAGAGAGAATTAGTTGTGGTTGTGAAGCATCCGTCATGTGATTTTCCACCTAATCGTCATGATGCCATCGCAATGTTACTGCTGAAGGTAATTGTGGTGGTAGTGGTGGTGGTGCTATAGTAGTAGTAGTAGTAGTAGCAGTAGTAGCTGCAGTAGTAGTAGTAGTAGTAGCGGAAGCAGTAGTAGCAGTGGGCAGTGTTAGTGAGATAGTTGTGGTGGTGGTGGTGACGGTGGTAGAAGTAGTTGTGCAGCGATAGAGATGCCATTCCTCTTGTTATATTTTATTATATCAGTACCCCTCTCTCTCTTCTTCTTCTTCTTCTTCTTCTTTTTTTCCTCTCCTTTTCTTCTTCTTCTTTCCTTTGTACCTTCTTCTTCTTCTTCTTTCTTCTTCTTCTTCTTCTTCTTTCCTCTTTCTTCTTCTCTTCTTTTTTTTCACTGAACTCTTCTTTCTTTCTTCTTCTTGAAGTCTTCTCTCTTTAAATGAGTTTTTTTTCACTGAACCTTACCGTTGAAGTACTGCTTAATTCCTAATAACTACATCGATAATTTGACAAAAGCCAAAAAAAAGAAAAGAAAACATTTTTTTTTCTGACTTCTACCCCACAAAGTTGGCAGCTAGTTGTTCGCATCGAAAATAAAGCCATATGTGAACAGAGAGAAGCTGAAGTGTCCACACACACACTGGGCTGTTTAAGCTTCGTCTTTTCTTTGCCATCCCACGCCCCACTTCTTATGGATCAAATCCAAGTCAGTACATTTCCCAAGTTGCCCAATATGCCAAGCTTCGCATAACGCCCGACAGATTAAGACATGCTCTTCACAGCATTTACCCCTGGCAAAATTCAACTCACAACTTGATCTTCTGAATGCCATAGTTGACGACCTTGACCCTGTCACTCGACAGGAGAGTGTAGTTGGCAAACCCGCACGTGCTGGCGAACTCGAAAGGTGCTGGGAATCTCTGGTACTCCCACCATTTTCCCATGTACTGCCCACACATCAAACATACTGTTATACTGGGAACCTTTGGTGCCCAACCTTTTCCCAGGGCATGCTAGGAATCTCCGGTACTGCCATCATAGACCTAGGTACTGCCCACACATCAAACATACACAGTTATACTGGGAATCTCTGATACTCCCACCATTTTCCCATGTACTGCTCACACCTCAAATAATCAGTTACACTGGGAATCTCTGGTGCCCCCCCCCCCCCCCCCCCCCCCGACCTCCCCATTATCCATGTATGCTAGGAATCTCGGGTATTTCCATCATTGACCCAGGTACTGTCCAAGCATCAAACATACACAGTTATACTGGGAACCTCTGGTGCCCCCCCCCCCCTCCCCCTTTTCCATTATCATGTATGCTAGGAATCTCTGGTATTTCCATCATTGACCAAGGTACTGTCTAAACATCAACTTACACAGTTATACCGGGAATCTCTGGTACTCCCACCATTTTCCCATGTACTGTCCATCCATCCATCCATCCATCCAT
>JADBJO010000303.1:581492-593992 GCA_016801955.1 Conus betulinus
TGCGTTGTGTCTTCCACGGCGCGATTTTTATGTGATTTATGCCGCGAGTGCAGGGACCGAATAATGAGGCGGTGTGCCGGGCGTCGCACATTACAGGATGCGGAAAACGTGAGTTGTATAGGTATAGATTTCATTTGAAATACTTTTCAAGGATATTACTTGAATCGAGCACCGACGGGCACACCGACGCTAACATGTCTGGAGGGAACAGAATTAAGACTATATAGATCAATAACCAATACACAAACCTTCAGACCGACGGAGTATCATGGATCAAACCCGACAACCCGCGACCGCGAGATCCGAGATACCCACACCCGAGCGCCCACGTAGGATAATTGAAGCGGCCCAATGTTGACCAAGACTGTACCACGTACGCTCAGTTCGTGGATCCCTATTTTGGATCCCCCCCATATTTCAACTCCGGACAGGTCAATCATATTGTATCGCCCAATATTTCGACAAGCCAAAGGCCGCAGTCTACCAGGGCCGCAGCAGTAACGCGGGGAAATGTAAGTAGGGGAAGGGGCCAAGAAGGGCCAACGAGAAACTTCAAAAACAATGTATCATCTCCAATCAATTGTATTAACTAGATCAGAAAAAGATAAGGGGTGGCCAGGCATCACTGGAATTGCAAAAACAGCCATAATTTCCTGTGGACCACGGAAGATAAGAAACAGAACGTTCTATAACCAAAACACAATTGTAAAGATAAAAGAAAGAAGAAGCGAAATAAGGGAAAGCGAAGAAAAAAGAACGAAAGAGAAAAGAGGAATTGTGCTTAGGACAATAGTTTAAGGGACCGAAGGGGAGAATTGACAAGACCCCCCCCCCAATGGCATGGAGAACCAGAACGAACAAATCGAAGAGTAGGGGGGGTGGAAAAGACGGGGAAGAAAAGGGACAGAAAGTCTAGGGAACCGCCATAATGGGAAAAAATCTGAGCAGTAATTGACTCAAGAGTCCCATACGGGAATGGGAAAAAGAAGGGAAATATTTCGGCCAGAAAGTTGTAGGTCTGGATCCCTGACTGACTGCTCAGTTGAAAAAAGGTGTTGGAAAAGAAGAAAAGTAATTTTTGGAAAGCTCAGGGAACGGAAGGGAAGAGATATGAGAGTTGAGAGCTCGGAAAGTGTCTTTGATTCAAGGAATTTCGAACCGTTTGCTTCCAAAGTTGAGCCGGCACAGGTACACACACAGAACACACACACAACACAACATCAGTATGACGACAAGCCGAAAACTCTGTCAGGTGTCACTGTCTGAGGTGTTCTGGACATGCAGAGTTTAATGTAAGCGAACCTGTAATATTAGGTTATTTTCGGCAAGATGCTGCTGATGGTAGGAGCCAATGCATAAACTGACGAACGAGGAAACAGATTGTTCTGTACGTGGGTGTTGGTGGTTCCCAAGGGGTGTGGGGGGTAAACTTTTTGGTTAAGTCTGAGTAGGGAACGAATACAATAGAAACATGAGTGAACAAACGGAAAAGTACGGAAAGTGTGTTTGTTGTTCAAAGCTAGTATTAGTTGTCCATGTTTGTCCACGCTCCCATCTTTGAGCCGGCAAAACACACAAAGCCACGACACGACACTCACAACCTGCATAACTAGTAGACGGCACACAAGGCACGAAAGAACTCTTCTCCCGACACACACGTCGATCTTTACGAAATGCCAGAGCGTTACGTGTAGACGACTGTTGATGGTGGTTGCTGGCTGGGAGTGTGGTAGTTGTGTGTGTGTGGAAGATACGAAGGTACATGGCGAATGCATCGTCAAGAAGGTGAAGTGGAAATCGTTGTGCTGTTTCCATAATATCCCCAGTGATGTGTTGTGATGTGCTAGTGTTGAAAATGACAGTGTTATGCGTTCAGAGATGTGTGTGTGCAAGTGTGTGTGTGTGTGTTCTTCTTTACACGTACCCGGCAAGGACATCAATAGTCTTGTCCTCATCTGGGAGTTTTTATGGACTTTTTTGCCCGAATTTAATTCTCTCTCTCTCTCTCTCATCCTCTCCTCTGGCTCAAGTTGTTTCCTGCGACTGCCATCCCGCTCAGCTCTGTCAAAATTGACATGAGTTCGTCTCCATGGTGTGTGTGAAGTGTGTGTGTGATGAGGTGTTTTTAGACTGTGTGTGGTGATGAATAGTGGGTAGTGAATGTGTGGACTGGTACTGAATGGTGTGATGAGTTGCAGTGTTACTGGTTATGCGTTGTGTTCAAGTGTCCTGTGTGTGGGGCCCATGTGTGTGTGGTGATGTGTGTGTTCTCCCTCGTCGGTGATGTGTAAGAGTGTCGCTGTCTAGTGTGAGGGGTGTGTGGTGGGGTGAGGTGTGTGTGTACTCCTGGTGTACTCGTCCATCTCTTGTGATATCAGAAAACGTCTTACTCGTCTGAGCGGAAGGCAGCGCAGTCTCATTGCCGCGATTGATTTCAGAGAGGTTGGGACATCCATCCAATTGACTCGCTCGAATTTTACAACACAAGAATTGATCTGACGTCTCCGTCCCGCTCCCATCCAGCTCAAGAACTCTTCAACGCTCACCCAGCGGGGAGCGAGCTCCTCGAGCCCATCCCACTCCAAAGCACACTCGCTCCCCGAACGAGCAACAGAATTCGCTCTGTTCGTATAGTCCAAGGCACCAAAAGCGGGTCAGAGATCCGCGTATCTTTCTGTCTGTCCGAAGGAATTACGCTTCATTCAAACCCCCTTAAAAAAAACAAAAAAAATGGATGCAAACAGCCCGTATTCTCTCTCTATCTCTCTCTCCTCTCATCCTCTCTCTCTCCTCTCTCTCTTCTAGACTGTATATCGTCGTTACTACAGAAGGAGCTGGATGTGCATATATGAGATATATATTTCTGTTTTGGTATTTTTCCTTCTCCCCCATTCCCCCAGTCCCCGCCCGATTACTACCTCTCTATTCTCGCTCTCTCTCACACTCACACACACTATCATGGCCACCTTGCTAACACACACACACGGAAACACACACACTGAGACAGCAACTTTGGCTCGCGCTGCGCGCGCGATCTGCGTCGCGCAGACTGTCAACATCCCTTAATTCAGAGTGAGCTGGTGCACACCACTGAATATTTCTTTATTGTATCTTTTTTGTATTACATTCCCCCCAGCCCCACCCCCCCCCCGTACAACACCCCCCCACAGCACCGCAACACAAAACCACCCCCCACCCCCCAGACCCAATCACCCTCTCTCTCCTCTCTCACTCTCTCTTCTCTCTACTGACAGGGAAGACAAGCATAGAGCAGTCCTGTGTAGGAAGACTTTTGAATAACCGAACATCTATTATTAAACAGTGCAGCTACTTTTGTCTCCCCTTAGGTCGTTCTGATCTCCACTGCCTGGGCTGTTTTTGCGCAGTCAAAATATGGCTAGGGATGCTCTTCCATCCCAGTTAGGCCCTCGAAATCAAGAATTTTTAAAATCTTATGGAAACCATGGCATGACCACTGAAACTAAGAACTATTCTAAAGGAATGAGGTGGGACAATTTTTTTTTTAAATATGTCACAAAAAGGGAAAGTATAAATCGAAATATTACATAACAACTTAACGTTGCGTCGACAATTGAAATATCGTACTTGGACTAGTTTCGCGAGAAACACCCACGCGCGGTAGCGGGGACGTATTATCAACAATGTGGAGTTCGAGAATATGGACATTCATTGTATTCTTTTAAAGAGTAGTCGCTCTGGAAAAAAACCCATATATTTTTATAGTATAGTATAGTATAGTATAGTATAGTATAGTAGTATAGTAGTATAGTATAGTATAGTATAGTATAGTGTAGTAATTATAGTATAGTATAGTATAGTATAGTATAGTATAGTATAGTATAGTTTTAGGGTCGCTAAGACCTGAACTTGCTAAGGAGGGACAGATAGACTTACAGACCCTACAATACCTGACGCCCCAACTCAAATAAGCAGTCCAAAAACAAATGACCAGTTCACACAGTATATATTATTTCATTCAAACACAACACCGGGGTCCATAATATTGAATATTCCACTCACTACCCACACGAGATCACTCTCTCTCTTAAACTCAAACATTCAACCCCTTGACACAATTCACACATAGATTTCTAGTCACAACAAAACTAACATAAGGTGATGAAAACTAAATTTATGACTAAACTTAGTTCGGGTCAAATCCCAATGTGCCCAGCCTGGTGTGATGCATCGCTACTATGCAATGGAACCCACACGACCAATAGCACCTTGGCTATTGGCCCAACAGGACACCGTGAATCCGAGACCTACACAACAAATTCACTTACCGGCTCATAAACAAGCCAGCAACCAGGGAATGAATTCCGACACAATGACAGACCAATCACTAATATAGAATGCCCAAACAGCAATTCTGTAACACATACATACAAGGTTAACTAAACCAGATTACATTTCAACAACTTGGCACTTAAAACGCACAATGACCATTGATAATCCAATAACTGGGTTGCTATGAATCACTCACACAGAATGGCCCAACCAAGTTACACAACATGTAAGAAATTTTTACCTAGATGTCTCTTGCCACCACACAAAAGACGAATTGTCTTGAAAACCCGTGCAGCTTGCGACACACACGAGCAATGACTAATTAACCAACACTAAGACTAAGCCTGGCTGCACAATGATATTAATTAAATAAATTTGAAGTCACTAAGGATTTCTGCTGGTGTCTGTCACACACTGGTAGTCTACTCCACAACCGATGAATGATGGCACACTCTCCTGATCCTGGAAATAATGTCCAATGCTGTTACCGTAAAACAGCCCCTGTTTGTCGTCAAACATTCACATGTACCACTTAAAACTGTCGCAACAACAGGAATAGCAGTCTACGCTGTGCCACTCTCACACAGGGATCCCGTCACCAGCCAAGGCAGGAATACAGGGAGATATCTTGAACCAACACGTGTCCGGCCCAACTCCGAGATGGGTTGTCCAGCGCCACCAAGGCCACCCCCAGACCGGCACGTTCACAGCACCCAACCACAGCAGACCGGCACGTCCACAGCACCCAACCACAGCAAAAAGTCTTCAGCTCACAAGGTTTCAGGTACACAGGTTACAGTTCAACAAGGACATAAACGTGTTCACCCGGTTTTTCCAATCGCACCATGGCTCTAGAGAAGACATTGGTACCAAATAAATAAAAGGCACAAGTCCCTCCACCTCTTCAGTGCAGCTCCATCAAAACCTAGGCTACTTGCCGTTTCACAAATACAATAACGACAGTCCCTTCCGCTGTGCCTCCAACAGCGAGAAGACCATTACACAGAAACACTGAATCAGCCCCCTCTAGACTCAAGGCAGCTCCACTAATCCTTAAGTCAGAACCCTGAACACGAAGTTCCTAAAAGGATTCCCTGGGACTTCCCAACATAGAAAAACAGCACATCAACCGTCAGAGACTTCCACTCTGAATCAGCTGCACACAACACACTGAACGACTGTTCACCTAACCCCCAGCCTGTTTTACTGTAAACTTGGCTATGATTGGATAATTCAACGTAAGGCTAACTATAATTGGACAATTCACAGTGAGGATGATGCATGACCCAATTTCCCCACTTTCACGGAAAAACATTAAAGAGTTCAAGATATCTCCCTACTCCCCCCCCCCCCCCCCCCCCCCCCCCCCCCCCCCCCCCCCCCCCCCCCCCCCCCCCCCCCCCCCCCCCCCCCCCCCAAAGCTGTGCTGTCACACAGATATCCACTGATTCACACACACGCATGCGACGTGAGCGGAAAATGTTCGCCGGCTCACACTAGCACACATAGAGGGAATATTGACTCCGATTCGAAACCATGCAAGATACACTGACACCTGCAGAAGTTCAAACAATAGATCTATTTATAGGGGCTCACGTAACAATGTCAGTGAACCCTGACAGTATAGTATAGTATAGTATAGTATAGTATAGTATAGTATAGTATAGTATAGTATAGATAGTATAGTCATCAACCGAGAAACAGCGGAGGCAAACTACGAGGACTGGCATCTGTGATTTCATGGTTGGAACGTTTGCCGACGGAGGTGACTGTTGTGAGTTCGAACTATTCGTAGACTCGGGTTTTGTTTGTTTGTTTTTTTTTTTTCAGCTTGTGAATCCCCTCTGCCAGCAAACTGCACATTGATGCCTAGGTTAGGGACTGTTAAAGCCGGTAAAAACAGAGTCATAGGCGCTGCTTTCCGTCATACCGTCCTCCAGATATGGTGAACTTCTGACAGTTCACTGTCCCTATTGCCATTAGGCCATGGTACTTCCACGCTGAAAAAAAAATGCATAGAGTACCTCAAAAGCCCAAAGAGTATTTCCCAGGCACAAGAAACTTTGACGTAACTTTCCTGAATTTATGGAAGAAGGGATGTCACAGGGGAATTTTACGTTCAACTAGTAATCTAATTTCAGCAACTTTGCATCGAACTTGATTAACGTAGATGAAACAGTCTCGGTCGCTGTCTTTTTTTTTTTTTTTCTTTTAAGCAAAATTTTTGTTTTCAACTTACAAGACAAATGAACAATCATTCATGCAAACCAAACACTAATATCAGTCATCCAATGAACAGAGAGAGGCAGATCATTTTGGAAAAGGTGCGCACATGATTCCTGTAACAAACAAAACAACTAAACAGACGCCCAAGTCCATCTTGCACTTATTTTCTTTCTCATTTTATTTAATACGCGTGAATATTCTCAAAGCATAGGCCATTATGCATTAAGCACGAAATTACCTTTTGGTTGGAGTTTCGAGTCTGTATATTCAATAACAAATCAAAACAGCCCAAGGTACACAAGTAAAGTAGGGATAAAATGACGGGAAGTCTTTTGCTCGGTTAGATACTGAATAAAGAGAAAAAAAAAAAGGAGAGAGAGAGAAGAAGAAGAAGAAAGAAAGAAAGAAACGGAGAGGGAAAGAAATGATGGAAGGAAAGAGGATCAAATAGAAGGAGAAAAAGAAAGAAACAAAAGGAAGGAAGGAAAAAAAAAAAAAGAAAAAAAAAACAAAGAAGAAGAAGAAGACAAAAAAGAAGAAGAATGGAAGAAAAAGAAAAAAAAGGAACGAAGTAGAAGAAGAAGAAAGAGAAGAATGAAACAAAGAAGAAAAAAAGGAATGGAGTAGAAGAAGAAGAAGAGAAGAAGAAAAAAGAAAAAAAAAGAAGAAGAAGAAACAACAAACAAAAAAAAGAAGAAGAATGAAAGAAAGAAAGAAGAAAGAAAGGACTGAAGCAGAAAAAGAAGAAGAAGAAGCAAGAAAGTTGATCGGACTCTCACATTGTTCCAAGCGTCGCCGAAACTGATGACTGTCAACGAAGCAGCGGGCAGGTTTGGTGTGTGTACACAGGTTACTGTTACTGTTAAGTGTGAGATTTACGTCCTATCGGCCTGAGGCCCTTAAGGACAAGGTTCCTGCAGACATATGTCTACATCTTGTGTACACAGGTCTCATGGGCGTGACTTTATAACCGTCACGGCCCGTAGTTACACAAGGCCCAGGGCATATACCGTTCTCTGCATTTTTTTTCTACTCTCTCTCTCTCTCTCTGCCCTCGAAAACAGCATTCTTTCCTGTTCCTCTATGACTTGAAAACAAACTTGCACGATAAAAAAGACTGTTGATAAAAAATATATTTTTCCTCGGGCAGTGCTGATGAAACTACCATTTTGGTGACTGATGCTTCTCATATGGTCTTTCCGCAGTGTGTGTGTGTGTGTGTGTGTGTGTGTGTGTGTGTGTGTGTGTGTGACATACAGTTTCAGTTTATATGCATGTATTCTTTTATGATAACATGAATCATCACTGTTTTAATAATAATTAGTTTCGATGTTGTCTAACAGCGCTAATGTGTTTCTCAATCTCAGAAAAGATAAGGGTTGAAGGGGAAAAACCCCATCTTCTTCCTGATGTTACCCTTGGGAATAAAGCTTAACAATTATTCAATTAATCAGTCTCTTAGAGACTGTAATATCTCAATGAAATTTGGCACATTTTTGTACACTGCTTCATCTTTCAACCGTGACATGTATTAAGACTTGTTGGTAAGCCTCCTCATATTTTTTATGGGACCTTGGCCTTGATCTCGGTTAATGAATAAAACTTAACTCTCTCTCTCTCTCTCTCTCTCTCTCTCTCTCTCTCTCTCTCTCTCTCACACACACACACACACACACACACACACACACACACACACACACACACACTGGTTTAAAAAAAAAGAAGTTACTACGAACGTAATACGTGGACTCTTGAGAGCTTGTCCACTTTTCCGCTAGTCACGGGTCATGTTTTGCCGGCCATCTTCTGCGTCACTTGCTGATACATGTCCGGCTTCTCTCACGTGGAGGCGCACGCTTTTGACCCCCATCCAGTACACCAGTACCGCAAACGCACTACCTTGAAAGTGCCAGCTCACTTATACCAGAAGGTAAGTTGGGGTCATGCGCGACTATTGTGCCTCTTGAACTGACACAATCCACCTACAGGGTTTTCTGTGAGGATCAACTCGTTGAAGCAGGACCGGTTTTGTGCCTGCTAAACGGAGAGATCACGATCACCATTCCAACCGGAGCAAACTGGATAGCGTTGAACTGAACGATATTCAAGGTTTTGGTGTTTCTCATCGTCCTGACTGATAACATAGATAGATGGATACATACATACATTCATACATACATACATACATATATTTGGCGCCACCACGTCCGTCCAACAACAGCCCTCGTGAACTTGACGGAATCGAACCAAGGCCATAGACGTACAGAGGACATCGAAACTGAGGTCACCATGAGAGCTGGGCACGAAGGATCACAGATAGATAGATAGATAGATAGATAGATAGATAGATAGATAGATAGATAGATTAAGTGGGATCAAAAACAAAAAGAACGGAAGACTGTATTGATCTGAGGTCTTCTCAGGTGAAATATACGGCCATTTCTTATGTCTTACAGGCATTTTCACGAAGCTGTGTGACTTCATTTGCAGACGATGCTACTTTACTGTAGACTCTCACTTTTGCTTATTCTTATTCTGGGACAACGGAATAGACAGAAAGACAGAAGAGGCAGACAGACAGAGGCAGATAGATAGATAGATAGATAGATAGATAGATAGATAGATAGATAGATAGATAGATAGATAGATAGATAGATAGACAGACAGAGGCAGACAGATAGACAGACAGATAGATGAATAGACAGAGGCAGACAGACCCAGACAGACAGACGGACGTACAGATGGATAGATAGATAGACAGACAGATAGATAGATAGACAGATAGACTGATGGATGTTAGATAGATAGATAGATAGATAGATAGATAGATAGATAGATAGATAGATAGATAGATAGACAGAGACGGATGGATAGATAGACAGACAGATAGACAGACTGGACATAGCTGGCCACTTGATGGATTGGATGACCCAATATACAAAAGAAAAATTAGTCTCGTCAAATGTCCTTTACTGATTTTCTCCAAGCCGAGATGTACCTTTTTTCTATCTTATGGGTCTCATCAAAGCAGACATTATTGCAGCATTGTGTGTGTATGTGTGTGTGTGTGTGTGTGTTGTGTGTGTGTGTGTGTGTGTGTGTGTGTGTGTGTGTGTGTGTGTGTGTGTGTGCGTGCGTGCGTGCGTGCGTGCGTGCCATGTGTGTGTGTGTGTGTGTGTGTGTGTGTGTGTGTGTGTGTGTGTGTGTGTGTGTGTGTGTGTGTGTCTGTCTGTCTGTCTGTGTATTATATTGAAGACATTTCAAGTTGTCTCTTTTTTGTGTCTAAAAACAAGTACGTTTCTGAAAATCATAAGTTTGATCGTTCGATTTTGCGTTTACCTGTACTTGCCTGTACTTAATGTCAGGTTCCAGTTGATTGTAATGTCCTGAATGCAATTTTCAATGCTCCAAATGAATCAGACAGGCGATATTAGCGGGACTGTAGCTGAATTGTGTAAGAATCTGTCAACACTGGCCGCCTTTTGAGAAATTGATTTCATTCAATAAAGGGAAAATAGAAAGACAAGGATTGATCATATTTTGTGTGCGTGTTTCACAACAGTATATAAAAACGCCTAACAACGTCATTCTGATCATTATGTAGCACACTGTGGAGCCCAGTACTGTCACGTCTCCCCTGGTCAGCAATTAATCTTATGTGAAAGTACTGCAATAGTGCTTTGTTGTTTTTGTCACGCACTTGTTACTACCATTAGCTTCTATCGTTGTTGTTGTGTCTTTTCGACTTCGAGGAGGAGGAGAAGGGTATGGGTTGGCTCGTTGGAACCGGTGGGTTGTGCAGGTGAGGGAGGCGGAGTTGGCGGAGTGTTGGGGATGAGGGATGGTTTGGGCAAGAGACATTCAGATTCAGATTCAGATGATTGACTCATTTAAAGCCTTATCCCCGTATGATGAGGGCGATAACAATATTACAGGAAAATTATTATAAATACAGCAGGATCACGAGTCCCCTACAAATGCAATATGAAAGGATCGTGACAGGCAGAGAGAAACAGTTGAAATACGGCTGTTCAGATCACCACAGATCATTACATAAACTTCATCCAGTGTTAATAATAAACCAGTCATACAATCTTCAAGTATAGAAATCCCCTGATCGTAAACAAAATAATTATAGAACGGAGAACTTTTCCGGTGATATGTACCCACATAGGTACAGAGAAGGTCGCAAGAACACCCAAGCAATTGCGTGTTAAAAACGAAAGTACTCATCATTTCATACTGAACATCCCAATGACATACGAATGGACAAAACTCCTTATTGTTTTATTAAGCAAATGATGCCCCCAGAATTTCTATCTTGACTAGTAAATTTTACAGAGGGTTTACAATACAATTTAAATTCAGCGAATAAAACAGAATCCCAGACTTTCTCAAAAGTCTCCACCAGGCAAACAAAATCAAAAGAAGAAACATGTAACAAAAAATCATCAAACATTGATTTTGAGCGTAAACCATTAACAGTCCAAGACAGAAAAGGACAAAGGTCTAAGGGTATATACGGAAGATAAAGTAGAATATGAAACTGGCTTCGGAGTATAGTCCTCAGGGAACACAGAGAGTTTGCATATCATCATCCGAACAAGCCCCCCCCCCCCCCCCCCCCCCCCCCCCCCCCCTTCGCGACACCAAACGAAGCACGAGAAACCAAAACACGCGAACAAACATCTAAATTAATTAATAACTTGTGAATTCTCGCCCGAGAGAACGAGCGCCGCCTGATCTCCACATGCCCCGCTTGGCGCCACAGGGCGTGTGCGTGAGAAAAAGAGAGAATGCTCAGGTGTCAGCAAAATCTCTGTACTCCCCCCTAAAACTTTCCCCCTCCATGAAATCATTCTGTCTAATGGGCCGGCCAACACCCTATCTAACTTCTTTCAGAGAATCGTTAGCATCCAGAGCAAACTTCTTGCCATTAATGAGCAAATGATCATAGATCATGCGTACTTGTTTGCCCTTGCCTCTGGCCTCCCTTAGAAATGGGTTCAACTTTCGTCTCACTTCACGGACAGCTGGTGAGAAATCCTCCCCAACAAATATTCCACTGCCCTTCAGTTTTTGTTTTTGCTTTCAGGATTTTGATTTTTTTTTTGTCTATAGAAGGAACACCGAGCAGTGATGATGAGAGAATTAGGTCTGGAGCCAAGTCTGTGAACTCGGTCACCTTCCACAGCATCAGTTAGTTCTAAATCATCAGTGATAAGATCCTGAATTAATCTTTCACAGACCTCATTCGTTTCATTATCCCTTCTTGGGATACCATGAAATATCAAATTGTTACGTCTTGATCTATTCTCTAGATCCTCACATTTTCTTTGCAGATAATCTACTTTTTCATTTAAGTCATTATTCTTTTGTTCCAAAATGTCATGCTTGTGTCGCAGGTCAGTAATTTCTTTTTTAACGTCACTGACAAGTTCATGAAGCACTCCGCACTCCTGGCGGAGCTGACTGACATCTTGTTTAACACTGTCCATCCTGCTGTTGAGTGTGCTGTCAACATATTCTAGCCATAACATCATATCAGCCACAGAAAGTTCCTTTGAAAGAACGAGAAGGAGGAGCGGTGGAGAGCCGGGTATGCCGCACGTTGCCAGCCGACGTGGAGCTGCCTTGGTCAGGGTTGGGTCCAGGGTTTGACTCAACGTCTCCTCATCGCAAGAGTAATTTACTGTCGCTTCGATGCAGAAAAAAAAAAAATTGTCCCCCCAGAACAACAGAACAAGGATCAGTCTGAGCAGAGCACCGGCTGAGCGGGAACGCAGTGTCAACATGGCCGTTCATTTTGCTTTCTTTTTTTTCATCCGGCCTTTGCCCCGCTAAGGGACTTAACTAAGCATAACTAGCGACTAAAACTTACAAAACTTTTAAAACGCACACATATCTTCACAGATGCGTTAAAACGTTGATGAGTTGTTCCTCCATTAACATTGAAGCGTAGA